>JNEU01000571.1:0-24691 GCA_000697475.1 Lichtheimia corymbifera B2541
TAGATGGGTATATGCACTAGTATCTAGTATATACATACTCTAATCTTTGTCTATTACTCGATCCCCATACTAACCCCGAGATGATGCATAGCTAATAGGTGGATTTTGGTGATCATATCTACATTCACGAAGCGGCCATATCGCTTAACATTATACACGGCTAATAGGAGCGATTTGGTGATCATAGGTGTATATCCCGAAATGACCCGGGTCATTTCGGGAATGTCTGTGTAGGCTGAAATGACCCGGGTCATATTGGGATCCGGTTTTGACCCGGGTCATTTTGGGTTATTTCCAGAAATGACCCACATCCCGAAATGACCCACAACATATCCTTGACATAAATAGCCGAGTGCTGATGCTGGGTCCATTTGTTGCATTGTCATAGAAATAATCAAAGCTTGGATGATCTTGACACAAGCAACATGCGATCGTGCCTCAATGTCGAGCGTTTGAAGATGGAGATTCAAAAGTTGTTTACAGATGGCCTTGGAATCCGTAATGACGCGGTCGTGTTCACCTTGAGATGCTGCCATGCGTAGATTGTCGAGTGCAATGGAGTCAACTGAGATCGTCATGTCCAGGTGGTAGCAAGAAAAGTAAAGAGAAAACTGCGGCTGAGTAGTGAACACACCCAACCTATTTGTACGACGTGTCCCAATATACAGCGCCACCTTATTTCTGCATCCCGAGAAGATACCCGCTAGCTTTGCAGCACCTATACACTCACTTATAAACATAATAGATGAGCAGTACTCATTTATGCATATTACACTCAATAAAAGTATGCTTTGCCCATGTTGAAAAAACATCATATATGCACATGCATGCACGCGTGTAACACCAAACCTTATATTGCGGGGGCGGGCTTATCTTTTCCATCACCATCATCATCATCATCCCTTTCTTTACTTTTAACTAGATACCCTCATACACTGAATGTTAGATTCTCTCGTAAAAAGAGCTAGCTTTGATAAGTGGGCCCTTTTAGTGAATGACGACCAGAGGGCACAACATATTTTCTTCTGAGAACCATATATATAGCAGTCCATGATGTGCTAGTTTTACATAATAAGCGACGATGCAACGCATAGCTTCCTCCTTACCCTCAGCGGATGAGAAGGTCACCAGATACAAAGCAATTTCATCATACTGCATGTATGTTACACAGCCGCTGCATGATTTACCATGTTGCCAGGACTAATTGATCCTATTATCAGAGCTCATGTTCCTTTCTCTGATTACAGTTTTGGGTGTTTACAATTTCAGGTTTTTAATTCGACACCAAAAAGATAATGAATTGGCTTCGTGGAACCCATTCAAGCCTTTATCCCAATCAAAATCAACATGCTTTGTAGCCAGGGTCTTTTAAAATCATCTACATACAGCTTATTCACAGAACTGTATTTATTGGCTCATTGGGTAATAGCATACATATGTGGATATAAAAAAAGCACATATTGTCATCTTCAGCTTAAAGGAAACAAGACAGCGTTCTATCGATGATAACTTCCATATCAGGTCGCTTCATCATGAGACTGCGAATTGCGTCCTTGTTCTCCTTGTTCACTCGATTCACAGGGCGGATACGAATACATGTTAGCTGCGGAAATGTTTGAAAGGCTTCCCATAAATCAGCAAGGTCCTTGGTGCCATCGATTGCAAACGTAAACTGCTGTAAATGTTCAAGACGTTTCAATGTATTGATTGCATGCGTGCATGGTGTTTTTCCTAATCGGATATCAAGGTGTAACAACCGAGGGCAACATTTGACAATCTCTTCAAGCGCTGCTCGAGTGTATACCCATTTCGAGTCCAAAATCGTCAAACGCTCAAGCTGATTCAAACAGCAAATAGCCTGCAGCACTGGTTTCTTTTTGTATACGCCGGGTAAATGGATAGCAAGCTCTTTTAAATGCGTATGGTGCGAAAAGCGTTGAATGTATCGTATGAGGTGTGACATGTCATCGCTAAGGCTGGTTTGGTGTACCATGTGCAGTGCCAGCTTTTTCAATTTGGGAGGGATCGTATCAAGCACCGTGTGATTTGTGTAGATGGCATTGCTTGTTATCTTCAATTCCTCAAGCATAGGCGCGTTGCGTGGTAACCACCATCCAAAAGATTCAATCCTGAGGACTCGCAGGCAAGGATACTGGATCGTGGTGATGATGTCCTTGTTGTCATTGTCGTCGTTCAAAGGAATGTTCCACTCAAGGCGCTTCAGTGTACTCGAATACTGCTTCAAGAGAGATGCCATCTCATGTTGATTGAAACCATGCCACATAAAACTCCTTAAACAAAGATCCGTAATCCCCTGCATACCGCATGCCTCCTCCTCCAGTTGGTCCGTATATGAAAGCTCTGCTTCCCCCTCGTTAGATACGTCAACACGAAGGCCTTGTAGTGATGGGCAATACTTGGGCACCACATAGGCTGACTGTAGATCATTGCATGGCGAAAGTATAAGCTTCTTGAGTGATGGAAAACGCTGCACAATGCCGCCCACTTCATCCTGGCTGACCATATCCTTTGCGTTGGTGATCGATAGTACTGTCATGTTGGGCATGGGCGTCGTAGGAAGCGTGCTGAGGTAAACGCCATGGAATCCCATTGCTCGTAGTGAATTCAAATTGGGGCAGGTGGATATAATGTCGGCTATGGAAAATACGGTATCATCAACGTGGATAAAGAGATCCGTCAAAGTGTTGCTGATCGACTTTAATGCCGACAAGAAATGACCGTCTTCCGGATTTCTATACTCTTGTAGAAATCATAGTCGATAAAAAGAACAATACGGATTGGGATAAACACTTACGATAAACGCATAGATCGCGTAATGCGCCAAAGTTATTTCCAAGTAATAAATCACCGAGCCATGTTCCCTTTGCATAATGGGAAATAATCAACTTCTTTGTGTATTGAGCAAAACGAGCGACTTGTGGCAATCCTTCGTGATGAAAATCGATATAAAACTCTAATCCCCCAAGGCATTGAATGATACGATCACGCCATCCAGTAGACACATGCAGCTGAGGATGATGTTCCTCTGCCTTCAAAGGACCCTTTGGCATAAGCATGGGTATGAGCGTTGTCATGGCAATGTCGAAAGGAAGCTTGCTGATAAAGTCAATGCGTATGTTTTGGCGTTGTTCTGCATCCTCTCTGGTACGTTTCAGTGTAGCATAGTGTGTATCCTTTTCATCAACATGGTCGAGTGCGTGGTCGCAAACCTCGATGACGCGTTGCGGTTTTCCTTGCTGGATGTAAACTTCGGCTTCACGTATATATCCAAGGGGTGACGATGGCGACATGCGTTGCAGAAACTGTGCATCGCGAACAGCAGATTCATAGTTGGCACACATTGTCGCACCCATCGCACGCAGATTCAAGGCTGACAAGATGGAGTCAAGCGATTGTTGCAATTGCAATGTCGAATCGTAGACAAGCATTGCATATTTTTCACTGGAGGCTGGTAGCGTGGGGTGTTCAAAGAAGTCGGCCAAAACGGCAAGATTCATTGCGTTGTGTGTGTGTGAGCAACCAGCCAAGCAGCCAGCCGCCAAACATAAAAATAAATACAGCTATCGGACATTTTTGGAATCACCCATCATCATCGTTGCCATGCTTAAAGTACCCATAGCAACCACCAATAAAACATGCAATGCCGTTATATAAGCTGGGATTGTTGGAAAAAAGTTACCACGTGTGGATTGCATTTGGGGAACATATCGCCTCTAAACGTTTTACTTTCTGGGAGATGGATCATCATCTTGTGTTACACAGCATGCAAGGGTTACACAACATCCGGCTAGATGAATATTCATTACTTTACACTTTTATACTCACTTTATCAGTGTACTTACCGGATTTTACGATAAAATAGTATGCATCAACCTTCAAAGCAAAAATAAACAAGTTCAATCCATCAGGCTACTGATGATTTTATGTTTACACTAATCGGGTCGAAGTGTGATGGCTATTAATCACAAGGAGCTTATCGTAAACTCATCTTGTGATGCTTACATAACATGAACATGGTCAAAGGAGATGACAAGTACAAGAGCGATAGACCATGTACGACATGCAGGGATGATTGTTACACAGAATACGGATGATGATGATTTACATGATGTCTTTTTCTCCCAACGGGCAGCATTCATTCTGTGTCAATTCAGAGATACAGATAGAGCTCAAGAACATTATTCAAATATTGTGTTGATGATGGCGCTTTGGTAAAAGCAGACAATAAGAAGGATGATCTTGATAGTGCATGCATTATTAAACAACCCCGCATTGTAAACAAACATCCCTGATTGTATTAGAAACTATATCGGGGACCATTGGTTTATAAGTCAATTTTATATGTTAGAGTAGGTTGACTAGTGGGGTGGTGAGGAAAATGAACGTTGGTATCTATGACGGGGTAGGGTAGGGTGATCGACCCAGCCAAGCCTGTGTAACAACGTCACGCGCATAGGCCACAAGCGGGGAAGAGGTGTTTTATTATTTGCTCCTTTACACCACGACGCCCATGTTCGAGACCGACATTGACATTCTGTGCAGCCCCGATTCAGCTTTTACCAATGCCAGCCCTTCCATTGACGAGTCGATCAAGTATCAGACAGATCGTGCACAGTATCACCGGGAAAAGCTTTTGTTCACGCTCAATGGAAGAGCATCGTACCTCGTGCATGCCGAACGACTCGATCTAGCCCTGAATGACGCGATCGCTATGACGATTCTGGACCCTTCTTCACCCATGGGTTATCTCTGTGCCGGTGGAATTCATTCACGTCGATTGCAGTACAAGTCAGCGATCAGGACTTTGGATGATGGATTGGGACGAGTACCACGCTCACACCCAAACTATGACCGCCTTCTCCACGCACGAGCAACAGCATTTGATAAATGGGGCACGCGTGTTGATTTCATCAGCAAACTGCCATTGGATATCGTTATACACAACATTATACCAAGGATATTGCAAGGCCGCGTCCTATTTAAGATCGGATACCCAGGCGACTATTTCGATGTGTGTCGTACCTGGAGACAAAGGATGGCATTAGCCAAGGGTTTGCATTATGAGATTGGCCCAGAAAGTTTATCAGCAGAAGACTTTGAATGTGTATCGGATCTGGCACCTTTTATGAGATCATTGGCAGTTATACAACCTACAGGAGAGATCTTATCCAAAATCAGCAGACGGCGTCATCACAAATTCAACATGTTGAATAAACTGCGTGTTGTCGGTAGGTCGTGTGTGAAGATATATAGATGGTATCTCATGCTCACGTACATACATAGAGTCTATACCACGGGGCCCCACTATGCTGCTTTCATCGCTACGTTCATTAAGCAATTCATTGACCGATCTCGATCTGGAATATGGACGCTATTTACCTGCCAAGAAACCTTATTGGTTACGCGACGTATTGGATGCATGTCCTCATCTTGTATCAATCCGAGTATCGTGTGGAGACATTGACATGGCATCCGTCACCAAGACATATCCCAAGATCACCAAGTTGGAAGTGTGGAATAGGGAAGCCGAAGTGACGCGACAGCACATCCTCTCTCTTTTTCGACCCTTTCCCAACCTACGTTATTTGAAATTTTATCCACCATTCGGGTCGTTTATCCTTCCAGTCATTGATCAGCATTGTCCATTGTTGCAGCAGCTCATCTTGACAGGACGCACGCCAGATTTTTATGGCATTGATGACATGCCAGAGGGAAATACACCGGGTCTTCGTGTGCTGAGTGTTCCTGCCGATGACTTTAATGATGCGTTTACGGAGGATGACATTGTGCAATACGTGATGAAACACAGCGAGACATTGGAGGCGTTTGGTATCGTTGCATCAACTGGATTTAGTGAACCATGGACATTACTGGAACAAGCAGCCAGCCAAAAAGTCACCTTCAAACAATTACGCCAAATCAATCACTTGGATGATTCAGATGATAGCCTGGTTTCATTTCTTTTGTGGATGATACAACATGCACCTTATCTGGAATCTGTGGAGACGCTTGCGGGTCCTGAACAAATACCCATCATGCAGGAACTCACTCAACCTCAACACGCACATGTCAAACGACTTGGTATGCAAGCCAGCCTATTTCCAGTGGGGGAGGAAGAGGATTTGATTCAGTATCATATAGACCTTGGGAAGCAATCGAACCTGACAGAATTGAAAATCCATATACCAAGGGAATTTGAAAACGACTCTTGGATTGCGCTGGTTCCCCAATTGACACAGCTGAAGACGATCGAGTTTTGCACCAACAGAATGGATGGGTTTAAGGCCTTGGATGTGCTCATGCCACATCTCGCGGATGGATGTCCTGCCCTGGAAACGCTCATCATGACAAGCAAAGCCGACATTGTGGATTTCAGTGATCTTTATCCCATGGATCGACATCGGAATCTCAAGCATATCGTTATCAACTGCTCAGATATCTTTGGTAGTGTTCCCACCTTTTGCCGACGTTTCACCAATATCGAATCATTGCGTATCAACGCTTCGACATACTTCGTGCCACACCTTGATATCTTAGAAAATGCATCCTTTGAATTTGTGTTTACAGAGATATTGCCTGATGATCCCTATTTCCTCAATGATTTCTAAACTAGACTTTTATCATACAATAAATTACCACACTTTGCACATTCACGATAGACATCCCATGCAGACACGAGTTCTCTCTCGCTCACCATCACAATAGGTATATGCATCCATGCAATGTAAATGTGGCAACGTGTTTTCCTTTCTTGGTGAATGGATTAAAAAAACCATCTTCCGTGTAGCATTCAATAATGTTGGGCAAGTTGTTTTCCTTTGAAGGCCTTGAACATTGATAACATTGCAGCATTTGTGTACATTTCATAATAAAAGTAACTGATACATGTGCTTTCCTTGTTGAAAATGCGACAGTGGCGCGCTGGATGGTGTAACGTTTTATATACAACTACGCATTGGATTGCTTTTCCAGCCTTCTATTTCATTGCGATTTGCGTATTGGATGCACTTGGATTATAGCAGCCTGCTTCATCGATTGGCAAAAGTCACCTGTTCCCCCGGAAACAAGTAAAATTTGTTCCATCATCTCCTGCAGGCTTTATTGTGAGAGACTGCAACACTACTCTATACCTCTAGCAATAACCCCTACTGTATATCCTCAAACTACATATCCATCCTGCTTTCATCCAACATGCGTAGCCTCCATTTTGCGCGAGACCCTCCTTGAACAAGCATATCCCTCATGCAAACCTGCATCACCATCCAAAGACATTGCTGCAGGGACAAAGTGGCGCCTGGATCCATAACAGAAAAGCTGCACCACCAAACCATTCTGTGCCATGTAGTCTTTCTGAGTGCTGGAGCATCCAAGTGCAGGCAATCTTTACGTGGAGATGGTGCTTGTAAAATTCCCACAGGATGATGATGATCAGCTTTAAGCAGTAACCACTGTTTAATCCCTGCCGATACCATATCCCATACTCTTCCTCATATGAATACCTGTATCTATGCCAACTTGCACTTATGGAGCCCTGGTTTGTTGGCAGCACTGTTTTCTGTCAGGGGAGTGCTGGGTGCTGTTGAAGCTGTAGACGATGACCGAGTGCCGACTGCAAGATCTTGAACAAGCTGACACGATGCTCATTGTTGACGATCGTTTTTTCCCTGGGGGTGTCATTGTCAAACGTGCAAGGTATTTAGCGTGGTGTAAAAGAAAAGGCTGAAACGAGTACAGGAACGAGATGAGCCACCCAAAGTTGTCGTAGAGATGAGGCGTAGCCAAGGAGACGATGCCGGCTGAAACCAAATGTGTTGGCAGATGGACGATCCAGGGTATGGACATGGAGTGAAAAGAGAGGGTGGTCAAGTGTAGAAAGGAGTTGTTGTTGTTGTTGGGGTCAATGGAAATAAAGCAGCCGCTGTTGACTCGGAGGTTTCAGCTTATAAAATTTATGCTCGGGACTGGGAGTAGCTTGTGCGACACTGAGCGAGCCGCGCAATCATCATGTCTTAGAATTGAGCCTCAATGAGTGATGTGGTCAAGCATAAAGCAAGCGATACAAAGGGCCCGCATAAAAGCCATGTCCGCTTTTTAATCCACTCCATGTTGAGCTGGTGTGTTACGTGATTTACTCTCCATATCATCATATGCCTTAAACATTCGAACTTCATACGATGGCGATGCAATAAGTGGAGAGCATATTACCAAATCACCTAGGTAAATATTTATTCATCACGTCCATTTCTATCCTACATGACCCTGTGGGCTATAAGAAAGCATTCGCCATTTCTCTTTCAAGAGCTATAAATCATCATCAGCTTAGGTTACACAGTACACAAATAGATGATGATTCAATACCTTTGACTTTGATGCTACCTTTATCCATCATAACAAGAGCTGGTCACCTTATCGGAATGTGTCATAGGCATATCCTTCAATCTGCAACGTAAAACCTCATAGTACGGCTCCTTGATGGAATATATGGTTTTGCTTACATCAAATCCGCGTTTGTATGCTGGTTGCATGATTACTGTTTCTTTCTACATGAAAGGATGATCTTGCTATGCAGAATGAGTGGTATGATGTAGAAATAATCCTAGTTTTTTACCTTATAAGCAATAATAGCCGAAGACAATGATGATAAACATAGTGAACAGCTCCTTGTTTCATCGGATGCACGTGACATGCAACACAATCGATCATGCAAGACATCTTATTTCCCCCCATCACCGGCAATAGCTTTGCACTTTTTGGACTCTTTGAAGCTGATAAAAATAACTCTAATTATGCCTATATGAAGATGAGCAGTGTTTATGAAAAGCGAGCAATAACAATCATCATCGTTCAAGTGCTTACAGTCATAATGAGTCTTATTGTACTCGAATCACGCTATATGTATGAGAAAATATATCGAGAAGCATTACTTTTATAAGTGAATGTTAAATTTCAAAGGAGGTTGACTAGTAGGGTGACAAGAAAACAGGTATTCATGTATGTACGACGGTTGGCTGGGAAACCAAGCCTGTGTAACAACATCACGCACATAGGCCGCAAGCGGGAGGAGGTGTCTTGAATTTATCCGTTTCTCTTTTCCCGCCACGACGCCATGTTCGAGACCGACATTGACATTCTGTGCCGTCCTCAATGTTCCGTTACCACCAATGCCAACTCTTCCATTGACGAGGAGATCAAGATTCAGACAAGCCTTGTTCGCGATTACCAGGAGAAGCTATTGCTGGCGCTCAATGCAAGAGCATCGCTACTCGTGCATGCCGAACGACTCGATCTAGCCCTGAACGACGCGATCGCCATGACGATTCTGGACCCTTCTTCAGCCTTAGGTTATCTCAGTGCCGGTAGCATTCATTCGCTTCGACAACAGTACGCGTCAGCTATCAAATTTTATGATGATGGATTGGCACGATCGTCACGCTCTCACCCGCACTACGAACGTCTTCTCAATGCACGGTCAGCAGCATATGATAGCAGCAACACGCGGATCGACTTTATCAGCAAGTTACCATTGGATATCGTCATACACAACATTATACCAAGGATATTGCAAGGTCGGACCCTATGGGAGGTTGGGAAGCCATGCCACTATTTCGATGTGTGTCGTACCTGGCGACAAAGGATGGCGTTGGCCAATGGATTGCATTATGTAATCGGGAATGAAGAGTTATCGGACGATGGATATAAACGCATAGGCGATCTTGCACCTTTGATGAGGACATTAACAGTCGTACAGCCTAAGAGCGACATCTTATACAAGGTCACCAGAGAGCATCATATCCGATTGAACATGTTGACGAAATTGAGTATCGTAGGTAGGTAGTATTTATAGATGGGTGGATATATATATATTATATATATATCTATACATGTGATCCTAATGTGTATTATCTAGAATCTACTGGACGGGAACACTCTGCTTTGTTGGCGTCTCTACGTACATTGAGCAACACATTGACCGACCTCGAGATTGAATATGGAGGATACGAAGCCCCTACGAAAAGTTATCGACTATGTGACGTATTGGAGGCCTGTCCTAATCTTGTGTCAATCCGAATGAAGCATGGAGATGTTGACATGTCGTCTGTGAACAAGACATACCCCAAGATTGTCAAGTTGGATTTGTGGAATAAAGTGATGGTGGCGAACAAAGACAACATTTCAACTCTTTTGCGACCATTTCCTCAACTACGACTATTGAGAATGTGCCCTATACCGCGTTCAGACTTCCTTCCAATGATTGATCAGCATTGTCCATTATTACAGCAGCTTATCTTGACATTTCAATCGCCACCATTCTTTGACATTTTGGATACCGAGGAGAGAACTGGTCTACGCGGTTTGAGTGTTCCCACGATATATTACGGTGAAAGCTTTACCGAGGATGACACAGTGCGATATGTGATGAAACACAGCGAGACTTTGGAGGCGTTCGGTGTCATGGGAAGGTATGGATTCCGCTCACCAAACAATTTACTCGAGGACGTGGATTGTCAACAAGTAACGTTCAAGCAATTGCGTCAAATACATTTCCTGAAGGACGCTGATGAAAGCCTTACGCCATTTGTCTTGTGGATGATACAGCATGCACCTCATCTGGAATCGGTAGAAACTGTTTTTGGTCCTCAACAAGCAAGCATCATGCAAGAACTCACTCGGCCTCAACACGCCAATCTGAAGCGACTTAGAATGCAAGCCAACTATTACCCATCGGGGTACGAAGGGGAAGAGCGATTGATCAAACATCATTTGGAGCTTGGACAGCAATCGAACCTGACAGAATTGAAGATCCATATTTCGCATCGGGTTCTCAAGGAAACATGGCTGATACTTATTCCTCGATTAACGCAGCTGACGACGCTTGAGTTTTCAACTCTTTTGGATCATCATACGCTTGAATCATTGCAACAATCGCTGATGAAAGACCTCGCCGATGGATGCCCTTCTCTGGAACAGCTGACTATGATAAGCGGACGGTACCCTATGGATTTCGGTGTACTTTATCCCATGGATCGCCATACCAACCTCAAAAGTATCGTCATCAATTGCCCAGAGATACACGGTGATGTATCCTCTTTCAGCCAGCGATTCACAAAGATCGAGTCATTGCATCTTAGCGTTTGTAAATATAGCTTGGCAGACATTGATAGCTTAGAAAAGGGTTCCTTCAATTTAGTGTTTACAGACAAGCTGCCTGAAACTCCTATCTCCTTCCGTACCTCTCTAACATAGATATAAAATCATCACACGATTATATTTGGCTCCATAAACATACTATGCAATCACTGTTTATACTATTCAAGCTGATAAAGCGAGATCAATTATAGCATCATGTGGATTTATCCACATCATGCTTGAGATATTTCAATAATCAAAGATGAGAGAGAAAAATACGTTGAGAATCAGCAACTGCTGTTGCCTGCTACAACTGCAACATGTCTTCTATGATACCGTGTGGCAATAGTATATGGATATGGGTATTGCATATAAGGGTGTTGGGTAAACATGAGGTGATGGATCAAGTGCATGTATGTTTGAATGAGTGGTGGCGTTCTCCTTGTGTAATGGTGTGGTCGTTGTGGCACCTACACTTGCTGACTTGTATTTGATGAATATCCATGTGTGTACATGGTACTTGGAATATGACAATGCTCAACGAGGAACTTGTTTATGTATGTTGAAGCTCGCAATCTCTGCCATTTTCAATATCATTGCCATGGACCATCCATGGTGCTACCCGTTTTACTCATGCTATAAAGAAGCTGTTTTCACAAATACCCGTGAGGGGACGCATTTTTATTACTACGAGAGATAGTGTACATGCATGATATGTAACCATAGCACAATACAGAGATAGATTTATTTAGCATACGATATATGTAAACGTGGATTACTATTGAGGAGCATGGACCGTATCTCGTCTTCAATTGGCCGATAGTGAATGATACGTCGCAGATGAGGACAACGTTGCAGGCTTAAAACACCAGCATCAGCGCCACGCAAATCGCCAGCCATGGTAAGGATCCTTAAATTGGGTAGCCCGCTGATATGGTAAAGAATGGGGTTTGGTATGGTACCAGGGGTCCTGAGAAAGAGGTGCTTTAGACCTTGGCACCCTTGGCGTAACGAATCAAATAGTTGTGTGAAAGGCTCTGATTCAAGGTCTTGGACGATTAAATTCAACGAATGCAAACATGGCAAGCCTTTTATGGCGTCGATGAGATTGGGGTGTGCTTCATAGAGGTGTATATCCATGGATTCCAGACGTGATCCTCCTTTGTCAGATGCATAGTTTACATGATCCTTCAGGAAGTCTGCCAAGAGTGTATCATAATCATCAGGCCGTTGCGTCTCGTGAACTTGGAAACCCACATGGCGTAGATGCATGCATTTGGACAAGGCCTTCAAAGAAGATCGGTTCATTGTATATCCCTTTAAATCCGCCAGTTGTAAATAAGGAGCACGTTCGATAACCCAATTGATAAAGCTGCAAAATGGCTGTATGGTGCTCAGATCGAATGGGGTAAAGAGCGTATACACCTGTAATACTTTGAGCTGCTTGAATTCAATATGCTGATCCTTTTTCATGGCATCCATCATCTTCCTTGTGTCCGTTGTGTTCAAATTAGACATGAACTCCAAATATTGCAATGTCGCATGGTGATGAATGATAATGGGTGCAATATCATCCAGTGGAAATTGATAGTTTATGTCAGTGATGGAAAAAGACACCAATCCTTCTTGCTCTCCACTCTGCCGCTGCACATAGTCGAGGTGGTCCGTGTTGGGTCGATCGCTATATCCCAGATGACAAATGCATGGTAACCAAGAATCATCCATAGTTAAGGGTTTTGAGCTGTCCGTGATTGCCATCTCCAGCGTCTTCAAACCGGGCAAGTGGTCTCGCATCATCCTCATCTGCTCTCGATCCACTCGTCCTCTCACTCCGTACAAGATGAGCCTTTTTAGTTTTGAATAAACCTCCTCGATGCGTGAAATGTAAATGGTTGCTTCACAATGCAAGGATTTCAAGTTTGGACACATTTTCAGGACGTATTGCAGTCGTACTCCATAATCTTGCTGCACACGGATGACGTGTTATGGCTGATATACAAGCGTAAGGTCCGTTACTTGCGAGCCGATCCACTGTAATGCTGAAATGCTTTCACCAAAAGGGCCAATTTTTGAAGCTAATGTTGATTGTGTAAGTACACTTGCATATATGCATGCTACATTGTATATATTGAATACATACCATAGACTGCCAATGTTATCAAGCTTGAAAAGGGATACTTTTTAAAGAGATCACCCAAAGGCTGTTTGCAATACTTGAGTGTAAGCGATCGTGTGTGTTCGAATGATTGGATGACGGCCTCGCTGCTTTCGGTCAAAGGAAGACCACCTCTTATAATGTATTCAAGACGATCGGTTGCCATGATACGGTGCCACCATGCCGACGACACCATGACGTATTCCCGTTGCTGATCATAAACCCCATGCTGCAGGACTTCTTTGATAACTCGATCACTGATATCCATAGGAAGGTCGCATATGAAATCTGTACGCTTTTCCCCTTGTTGCATGGCTTTTGCTTTGGCTGTATGAATGGTATCATATAATGGATCATGCTTATCAACACGCTCGAGTGCTGTATCATACACGTGGGTTGCTGCAATATATCTTCCTTGTTCCATATGAATATATCCTTGCGATAAATAACCGAGTGCTGTTGCTGGATTTATTTGCTGCATCTTAGTTGCCGTCTCCAAGGCGTTGTTAAACTTTGCACAGGCGACATACGATCGTGCTCGCAGGTCGAGTAGATGGAGTTGGAGATTCTGCAATTCATTGTCAATGACGATGGTCTCCTGAATGACATGGGCGTGCTGACCTCGAGATGCTGAAACGCGCAGGTTGTCAATAACAGTAAAATCGATTGAGCGGGTCATGGACTAAAAGAAAAAAAAGATAAAGGGATGGCAAAAACTAGGCGCAGCATGATGCAGCTGATGATGATAAGCAGAAACCTTGTACTACCTTGCATGCATATCAGCATTCAGGCATCATCGTCTTTTCTACATGTCCTTGGGACTTTTTTACTGGTTTATCCACCATCACAATAAATTCTTGGATCATGACGAATACTAGAGACCATGCAATGTGAATGGTTTAGCATATGTTCTATGCTTTTTTGAATAAATACACTTTAGCAAATGATCATCTCTGTGTAACATCGGATGCTATAGTGAAGATGGTGCCTTGTGAATGCCTTATACATTGAAAGGTTTACATCATTGAAAGGTGCTTCGTAGTGACAGAACTCCATATATTGAATCCCTTTTATTGAATGCTATAATAGTGCTGCCATGCGATGTTCATATATGTGCTTTTACACAATTGGGGGTCTGATTCTTTTGCAGCTTTCTATTTTCCTTGATATATGTAAGGGATACATTATTTGGGAAGACTTTGGGATTACACACGCGTTTCAGCTTTGTATATTGGGCGCTCTTTTATTATAACCGCCTGCTTCATCCGTTGCCAGAAATTATCACCTGCACCGCAAGCAAATAAATTGGCTCCATCATCTCTTTCAAGATTTATTGTAAGAGAGACCTTCAGTGCTACTCTAATACCTCTAGCAATACCCCCTTCATACTACATATTCATCCTGCCTTCATCCAACATGGGTTTCCTCTATATCGCCTGAATCACCATATCAGATCCCCATTGAACAAGTCTATCCATCCATCATCCAAACCTACCTCATCCACCGCGACGATCAAACCACGCATGGGTTACTTGGGGACTGCGTATACCAGCTTCCAGCGCCATGGCACCATCGAAAAGCATCATGCAAGAATACAGTGAAGTGGGAAAACGAGCGCTTGGAAAGTTGATCCTGAATCCATGTCATTCTTGCCCAAATGTGTGCCTGTAACACTTCCATCATGATCCGAGTGCTGAAGCATCCATATTGAGCAAAAGCAACCAGCGTACGTGGAGATGGTGGCCGTAAAGTGCATGCTGATGATGATGGTAATGGTGATGAGCAGCTTGAATCAAATAATCACTGCCCCAAATCTTATCCCCAACACCTGTACACATACGAGCACTTGAAACCATATGAGAATGCATATACGGAAGACTGCAAAAAGAGTTGGTTTGTTGCTCGCCCGTTTATCTGACAGGGGAGTGTTGGGTGCCGTTAGAGCTGTAGACGATGACCAAACGCTGACAGCAAGATCTTGGAAGAGTGAACGCGATGCTCATTGCTGGCGATCGTTTTTCGGTGGTGGCGTCTTTGTTGAAAGGTGCAACGTGTTTAGCGTGGTGCAAAACAGGAAGCTGAAACGAGTGCAGGTCCGAGATGAGCCACCCAAAGTTGGAATCGTAGAGATGAGGCGTAGCCAAGGAGACGATGCACGCTGTACAGCAATTGTGTTTGATAGATGGCGATCCAGGGTGTTGACATGGAGTGAAAGGAGAGGGTGGTCAAGTATAGAAAAGCGTTGTTGTCGTTGTCGTTGTCGTTAAAGTAAAAGGAAATAAAGCAGCCGGTGTTGACTCCGAGTATTCAGCCTATAAATTTTATACGTGGGGGGGCTGGGAATAGCTTGTACGACAGTAAGAATCCATAATCAGATATGCGAGTATAGCCATTGAGAAGGGTTACGCCTTGTCAAGCAATACTCAAGCTCTGAATGGCTTGTGTAAAAGCTATGTGCCTTGTCTTACCCGTTGTATATCGAGCTGGTATCTTTTACACGATTTAACCTCCATGTCATTGTATGTCGAACTGCATCCACGCGATTTCAGTATGGTCGACGTCGTAGCAGGCAGAATAAAATAACATTATTGCCATCGATGCCATTCAAAACCATTCCAAGAAGTTACAGCCTCTAAGGATGTATTTGCCATCTCTTTTCTGAGAGAGGAATCATCATCAGCTGGCGTTACACAATATCCCGATATATGATGATTTGGTATTTTTGCTTTTATGGTCACTTTATCCATCTTAACAAGCGTTGCTCATCCCATCGTATTGAATCAGAAACTATTTCTCAATCTGCAAAGCAAAAACCGATGATTTGACCTACGGATGGGATTTAAGCTTACATTCTGATTGATGCATGCATTTAAACGTGTCATATTATATTAGACGTCAGGAGGCTATGTATGCGGATCCTATGTAGTAAATGCATGTGTACTATAAGTATTGACATATTAATATGGTTGCCATGCCGCCTAACGAAGGCAAGGATGATAACCATCCCATCATGTACCACGTTCCGCATTCTTGGTTACACCAAATCCATGTTGGTATTCTGGTTGCTTGTTAGCTCTACTTTTGCACACGAACTAATGGCATTGCTATTCAGTATGAGCGACATGATGCAAAAACGATCATATGTGTCTACTTCATGAGCAACAATGGTCTAAGACAATCATGCCAGACACAGCGAACAAATCTATCTCCTTGTTTCATCCGATGCACGTGACATGCAACACAATGGAGCATACAAGGATTATTCATTTTAGTACAATCACTATCAATAGCTCTGAGCTTTTCAAGCACGTTGAATCAAAATAAATATAATCCTGATGTTGCCTGCATGAAGGACGAGCAGTGTTTTATGAAAAGCAGGCATCATCGTTCGAGTGGTTACAGTCAAAAGGGATCTTCTTCCCCTCGAACCGCGTTACTTGCATCAGCAAATATATCGAGAAGTATTGGTTTTATAAACGAGTTTTAATTTTCCGAGTGGGGTGACTAATAGGTTGGCAGGAAAAGAGGTATTCATGTATATGATGGGAGGGGTGATCGGTCAGCCACAGCTTGTGTAACATTATATTATCTATATCCAGCGGGGGTTGTCTAGGAATTCAGCCGTTGCTCTTTACCACTATGGCGCCCTTGATCGAGGCCCACATTGACATTCTGTGTCCTGCTCAATCTGCCGCTACCAATGTGAACCCCTCCATTGACGAGGAGATCAAGGATCTGACAATGCATGTGCGAGATTACCAGGAGAAGCTGTTGTCGACCCTGAATGCAAGAGCATCCCTACTGTTGAAAGCTGAACGATTTGAACTCGCCCTGAACGACGCTTGCGCTATGATGGATATCGCACCTTATTCTCCCTTTGGGTATCTCTGTGCAGGTGAAACTGATTCGCTCCGAGGATATTACGCGTTAGCTATCAAGATGTATGATGATGGATTGGAACGAGTACCACGCTCTCACCCACACTATGCAAAACTTGTCAACGCACGAGCAGTAGCAAACGATAAAAAGAACAAGCGTGTGGATTTCATCAGCAAATTACCGTTGGATGTGGTTATACACAACATTATACCGAGGATATTACAGCATCAAACGATTATTGAGATTGGAAAACCATGTGTGTATTTTGATGTATGTCAAACCTGGCGACAACGAATGGCATTAGCGAATGGATTGCAGTATGTGCTTGGACCAGATGATTTATCAGAGGATGCATATGAACGCGTACAGGATCTTGCACCTTTTATGAGATCATTGATTGCCGAACAGCCCAAGAAAGATATCCTATCAAAAATCACCAAGCAACACCATATCCGATTGAACATGTTAAAGAATTAAAGGATCATTGGTAAGTAGTGGGGGATACAGGCAGTGCATGTATGTATCATCGTAACATATATCACATAGAATCTGCGACGAACAACACCCACGCTTTTGCTGTCATCTCTACGCCGATTAAGCAACACATTGACAGATCTCAGAATCGAATATGGACAGTACAAAGATCCCAAGAAGCGTTATCGGCTATGCGACATTTTGGAGGCATGTCCTAATCTTTCATCAATACGACTGGATGACGCAGACATTGACATGTCCTCCGTTACCAAGACATACCCCAAGCTTGCCAAGTTGCAATTAACGAATAAGGACAGCGACGTCAAGCGAGGTGCCATTCTTTCTCTTCTGCAACCACTTCCTCAACTACGCGTATTGAAGATCTTCCCTGTATATGGATCTGACATCCTTACGGTCGTTGATCAACATTGTCCATTATTACAGCAGCTCATCTTGACGACTCAATCGCCGTATTCTTTTGACATTGTGGACATGCCAGAGATAACAGGTCTAAGGGCATTGTGTGTTCCCACAGCCCGACATGATTCTATTTTCAAGGAGGATGTCCTGGTGCAATACTTGATGAAGCACAGTGAGACATTGGAAGCGTTTGGTGTCGTATCAATGGCTTATTTTGATCACCCCAAGACGTTACTACAACAACCAGCAAGTCAAAAAGTGACCTTCAAGCGATTATGTCGAATCGATTATTTGCCTGATGCTAGCGAAATCATGGTTTCATTTCTTTTGTGGATGATACAACATTCGCCTCAACTTGAATCTGTGGAGACGGTTGCAGGTCCTGAACAAGCACACATTATGGAAGAACTTACTCAACCTCAACATGCCCATCTGAAGCGACTTTGTATGCGGGCCAGCCTTGCCAGCGTGGGGGATGAGAAGTAATTGATCCAACATCATCTGACACTTGGGAAGCAATCGAACCTGAGAGAATTGAAGATTTATGCCCCACATCAACTTGGTGACGACTCGTGGCTGGCGCTGGTCCCTCAATTAACACAGCTGGTCACTCTTGAGCTTTGCACGGCACAACATTATGATGGATTTAAATCCTTGTATCCACTCATGGCAAAGCTGGCCTACGGATGTCCTGCTTTGGAACAACTCATCATGACAAGTTACAATCGCATTATCGACTTGAGCCATCTTTATCCCATGGGGTGTCACAGGAATCCGAAACGTGTCGTGGGCAATTGCCTAGTGATCCGTGGTGACATATCAACCTTTTGTCAGCGCTTTACCAATATCGAGTCATTGCATCTCAGCCTTTGTAGATATAGAATAGAGGATATTGATACTTTGCAAAAGGGTTCCTTTAAATTTGTTTTTAGAGAGAAGCTCTCCAGTATTCCTTACTATCATACAAACTGTCTAAGACAGGCTTATATCATATAACGAAACTATTAAATAAAAAGGCATCACAACAATACTTTCAGAAAATCGTTGTTTGTGCATGCATGATAAACATACCGCGTCCAGCGTCCCTCCGCGTCCATGTGAATCTGGCATAGTATATTTTACATGCAAACGGAACCTCATAGAGCTGTTCAGGATGCGTGGCATCATAATGAACGAGCATGAATGATAAGACCAAATTAACGTTGGAGGCACCTGTGATGGAATCAAAACGCCAAAAGTCAAATGCTGGCTTTTCTTTTTCCCTTCTAAATCTACAGAAAAGGACGGCTTTTATTATAGTGACATATTTATTGTATTTGGTCACTTTTGGTGACATGCATGTACACGGGGAGAAGAAAGAAAACGAGATTTATGATAACAATAGCGTTTATTGTTGTGATCGCGCATATATATCGTATCACGATCATCCTTGTCAATCCCCTCCAATGGCACGATAAAGGCACGTGGAAAGAGCATCAGGTGACAGAGCGCTTGATGATGATGTAGATGATGTATTGTGCATAATGGTTGTGCTTGCGGATTGAAATTGATACGGATAGGATATAGAAGTCGCTGACGTATATAGATATAGGATTCGATCATGCTTATCTCAACCCAGTTATTTCCTTGCCAATTGTAGGTCCTTGACTTTTATTGTCATTGATCAAAATATCTTATCGATAATGCTAGCTAGACTGGTCTGCAACGCGCCACATCCACTAGTGGTCCAACACTAGCTCGCTTACCAATGCTCATCCTGCCTCCATCAAACGTATGTAGATCTCAAGATGCCATGTAACAATATCGTAGGCTGATCCTCCTTGTTCAAGCATGCGCACACATCCATCATGCAACCTACGTCATCCGGGTCAAGGACTATTACTCCTGCACACACAACCTGGCTTTAGGACATACCATAAACAACATTTGTGCAACCATCCGTCATCGAAAAATATCGGCAAAACCAGGAGATAAAAACAGCTCCAGGGTGGATGCTGTATAGCTTGATCAGGGTGATGAATCAGAGGCATACAATCCAATCCAATCCAATCCAATCCAATCCAATCCAATCCAATCCAATCCAATCCAATCCAATCCAATCCAATCCAATCCAATCCAATCCAATGGCGTACATACTTGTTGACGTTTGGAGAATCACCCTGTTGCTCATGATGATGATGATGATGATTAGCGGCTTCAATGAAACAACCCCCCTTTGAAACCCTGCTCACGTTGTGTCCCATAATAATTCACATACCAATGCCTATGACAACTGGAAAGCATATTTGCTCATAGCCATGGTGGGCACCTTTGGACTAGCCACGATTCCGAGATTCAACTGATCTTGCACAAGCTCATTGGTGACGATCGTTGTCCAGTGCGTGAAGTATTGTCAAACGTGTGTGTGTTGTTTAGGGTGGTGCAAAAGAAGAAGGCTGAAACGAACACATACAACGCGATGAGCCACCGGAAGTTGTTGTTGTAAAGATGAGGCGTAACCAGTAGTCGAATGTAGACTGACAGACAAACTGATTGCAAATGCTGAAGACGCAATGTAGACAAGGCATAAAAGTAATAGCTTGATAGAGAGACGTGAAGTATAGAAAAGAATGTTGCTGTAATAAAGAAAAGGAAGTCGTTGTTGACTGGGAGCACACGTAGCCCAAGAAATTTTATGCTGGTGCGGGAATTAAACAGGACACAGGAGATGATGATGATCCTAATAAACATGTCCACTATTCTACGCGACCATTCAATCCTCTAAAGGACCATGGGATAGCTATCTTTTTCCTTATTCGCTATTCGAAGGAGGTGTGATCAATTAGTTACGCCAGCTTGCTCTGTCGTTGTGTTGTGTTTGCCTTTTACCTGGCGGGGTGTATATGTATGCTGTAATTCACTATGCTAAATTTAGCAACAAACAGAGTCCACCACATGTCATGGCTATTCCTTATCAGGATGCACTTGATTAAAAATCAATCATGCATACTGCAACATGCTCAGTATTGTTGCCCATTGAATGCTGATGCTTCGGAAATACGCTCAAGCCAAATCGAATGTATGTTCCTTTATAGTAAATGGGGCATATTTATTCTGCTTGAGCTTATATGCTCATTGTATGTTATTACATGTATTATATTAATTAGACATCTGGCAAGGCGTTGATGACCACCATCATGAAACTAATGCTCCCACCACCAGAGAACAATGCCTCCTTGTTATTGTTGATGAAAAATGCAGGTAGACCATTGTTTTCCGCTACCTTGTCTTTAACTATCAGATGACCCAGAATTAGTATGCATGCTGACAAAGAATGACCCGCATCATTCATACTTACAATGTCCTTGCCAATGTACTTTTCATTCTATATTTGGATTCCATTCCTTGACAATATAAAAGTCTTCCTTCATCCTTCCTCCAATCGTGAATACTCCTTGACGTCCTCCATTGGATCGTGTATCATTGAGTTGATTGGTGCTCCTTGGATTGTAAACAGCTTCTTGATGGGCAGAGTGACCAATCTATGGATGCTGATATTAGCAATGGTAGGGTAAAGGGGATGACACGAGAGTACTTACCCAGTATCGTGAGGGGCGCGTATATATTTCTGAGTATGCTTTCATTGTGCCAACACAAGGGCGTTCTGGTCTAACGCCGATCCCAGCGTGATCCTAGTTCTCCTAGCACGGTTCTTGCAAGTCCCACTTGTTCCTCTTTTTTCTTGTATCCTTTTTTTTGTTCTTTCTTGTTTTCTTGTTTTTTTTTTTTCTAAAGTCCCAAATAAGAATCCGCTTTTCAACCTTGATATTGGCAACCAAATGCTTACTTTTTTCAGGTTCTTTCCCTTTTTGATGATGTTTGATATTGCGCTTGATTGAAATGTTTGATGTTTGATGATTGATATTGCGCTTGATTGAAGTGATTGATGATTGATGATTGATATTGCGCTTGATTGAAATGATTGATGTGACTTGACTTGTATGCGCGTGAAGAGATAGAGAGAAAGAGAGAGCCATAGATTGATTTGCATTGATATCTTGATATATATATGTGTGGAATCTTGCATTTGCCGTGCGTACGAAATCCGGAACCGATCGCCAGAATCGCTGTGATATGGTACAGACATTCCATGATTGCATCTAAACAATAAAATGATAAGCGTCATTGTTGATGATAGGCATTGGGATCGTATACTTACGCTTTTAGTGGTCGATCTTTGCTTTGTTCTTGACTTTGACTTGAATGTCGGCCATGTTGATTTGGTAATGAGATGTGGGTCTTCATAATCTTGTCTGTAACCATGCATGAACCTCCAATGATTGGGAAAAGGTCCACAGACTACAAGTAAACTCTGGATCGATATGGCGTTGTGGAGAGATCCAGACTTGAATGACGATAGCAATCGTGGTTGATATTGAGGAACGCCATACGATCCATGAGTGTAGGTCTTCTTGTTCGCATATCGTGTAGATGATGCAGAGGTGCAAAATAATGGCATGGCTTGTATCATGGTTCCATTTTGTTTCCTAGTTGAAAGCGTTGTATCCCGCTAGCATGCTCCTCCTGCCACTAAAAAATGCCATATGTCGTCCTTGCCATCTGCTACCAAACGTGTGCTGCCAATGGTGGTCATCAACAGCAACCTCTGCAACATGCGAATTGCGAACCGCCAGGCCAATTAAGTGAATTGAAATAATTTGATGATGCTGATTTGCTTTGAAGAATGACTTGTTGAAAGATGATTCTGATGCATATGCCATGAACGCGGTACGGGGGTGAATATAATCACGTTTCCAAAGACAGGCAATCACCAATATTGAGCTGAATTGCAGTAATGTGTATAGGTGGTACTCTTGTATGTGTAGTGCGATCCATACGAATGCTTGTTCATGATGCGATTGTGTGTCAAAAAGTTGGATATGCAAGTGTGTATCGCCAAGTGATCCCGTTGTGTGCTCGTCTCGATGCCAATTGAATGCCTGAAATCCTTCACCCAGTAAACGATCCATATGCTTGTAGGTGTCCCATTTTCCCAAGGAATATAGCTGGGATTGGTGTTGTCATCATCATAGTACGCGTGATCCGTCGTATGTAACCGATGATACGATTGAATGAGAGTCGTCCTTTCTCACAGAGATGCTGATGATAATTCTTGAGATGCAGTGATTGTTGTCACCATGAAGATTGTGATCCGACTTCTTGCGAACGTGATAATCATTGAATTGGGTTGTCTATAAATAGTGTATCCGTCCTTGGTGCGATTTTCAGCTGGATCGTTTTGATTCTCGTTGAACCACGTGTGAATATAAAAGTATGAAAGGAAGCACTGGTAACTTGAAGATGATTCTCTGATTGAATGCCAGCACATGATTCTGTTGTTCCGTTGTCACCCCATGAGGAAAAGAGAAGAGCTTGCTTGTATTGTGTCCCAAAAGGGTGCCGGAGTCCGAAACAGGAAATTTTTGTCTCCATGGCAACTATTGTGTCCAAAATGGATACATGGTCCATAAAAAGAAAAGAGAACTCTTGTGCCTTGTCGGTTTGCCAAAAGTATAGCCCAAGGATGACACCATCCATAAAAAGAAAAGAGAACTCTTGAACGTGACCAATGGTATTACCAAACCTTGAAGATCCAGATCGGCAACGGTACCAATAAAAAGAAAAGAGAACTCCTCGCCCTCCTCAACAGCTGCTGCTGCTGAAACCGATCGCTCAAAAGAGCCGCCAAGCCTACAATGAAAACAGGCATTCATGAGTGCTTTGATAAATATAAAAACATGCACTTGAATACATACCATAACCTGCTCACAGGGATACCCCACAAATCCGGAAACAAGGCATGGGATCATCCCAAGTACGCGTCGCACCATATGCCCACAAATGGAAGGAATCGACATGCAGGTTTCACTCACCCCAGGATCTCTCAAAGCCTTATTCTCTGCTAACCAAGGGCGCCGGATCCAACGCCTTTCCAACCCACAGCCAATCCAGTGTTTGAGGCCTTGCGAGCATGTCTTGATGATTCATGTCAAATGCCCACTTCAAAGATGATGACCGCTTGTGCCAAAACATGACCATCCAACATGTCAAGGCGGTATCACTATGCAGGAGCACATCACAATATCCATAATTATGATTGCCCCCACATCATAAAAGGGTGTTTGTGAGTAATTGGATCATATCATATATTGCCACGGTTCCCAACTTACCGCTTAAACAGATATCCAAACGCCTCAATGAGCAATGTCGTGCACCGATATACACTGTTCACTCCTATCATACATACAACGGTTGATCTATACCTTATTCAAGGCTATCTTATGTTCGGGTACAGGATCCACACATCCGAGTAGTTCACACACACAATAAGGAGATGGCACACATATAAGGGTAAGAGGTAACAAACAATGAATGTGGACTTTGACTTTATCATAGAAAGGGCTCTTACGCCACTACAGCCCATTTACACGCACGACTTACACAAATGATCCATTTGTCACACCCACACACGGGTGCCACTATCTCTGCGTATTCCAACTTATCCAAATACTCAATCAGGAAGCCACGTCAACATCAATCCAAATATCATCCCTTACGCCATCATCCATTAAACAT
>JNEU01000573.1:0-11914 GCA_000697475.1 Lichtheimia corymbifera B2541
TCAATGGATGATGGCGTAAGGGATGATATTTGGATTGATGTTGACGTGGCTTCCTGATTGAGTATTTGGATAAGTTGGAATACGCAGAGATAGTGGCACCCGTGGGTGGGTGTGACAAATGGATCATTTGTGTAAGTCGTGCGTGTAGATGGGCTGTAGTGGCGTAAGAGCCCTTTCTATGATAAAGTCAAAGTCCACATTCATTGTTTGTTACCTCTTACCCTTATATGTGTGCCATCTCCTTATTGTGTGTGTGAACTACTCGGATGTGTGGATCCTGTACCCGAACATAAGATAGCCTTGAATAAGGTATAGATCAACCGTTGTATGTATGATAGGAGTGAACGGTGTATATCGGTGCACGACATTGCCCCCTGCCAGGTTGAGCTATACTCTGTAATTGACGTGGCGTCTAGAGCGTTTGCTGTGGCGTGTGTTTGTGGTGGCAAGTTCCGATGCAGATCGTTTGGGCGTAGTCTTGATATGCTCTGTGTTGTCATTGATCGAAGCTGTATCACGTAAACCAGACGAAGTGTTCTTCATGTGTGACGAAGAGTGCTTCATGTCGCTTGGAAGCGTTGGTGATGGTGATGCGGTGATTTTGTTCCAGTACTCCGAAATAGGTGCTGGGCTATTGAATGACTGTGGAGGTTCCCAAGTGTCATCAGCCTCAGTGTATCCTTCCCATCTTACCCTGTATTGATACTTTCCGGGTGCCAACTCTTTGTGATCAACGATTGCTTGGATCATGTAGTATTCGCCATCCCTTTCATAGGCTTCAATTGCATCGAGCAATTCATCCTGGGAGACAAGCTTGAGTTGTGATGGTGCGAAATTCCTGGATGCGAGGAGTCCTTGTTCATCTCTGAGGACATAAGAACCGCCTTGGGTTTCACGTACAACGGTATAGGGTCCTTCATAACGTGGATCCAGATTCTTGCTGCGTAACATATCCTTGACCATAACCTTGCTGCCTGGAGGAAACTTGATAATCCTATACTTGGCATCATGCTTACCCTTCTTGAGCTGTGCGAGTGCTGTAGCCCTTTCCGAGATGGCAGGAAATACCGTTTTCGACATCATGTCAATGCGATCCATCAGCTCATCTTCTTGGAGTGGCCTAGGAATGTCGTCATTGCTGTAGTCACGGAATCCATTCATTGCTCGGTTGAACATGAGGGCAAACGGTGTTGAACCATGGCAGCTGGCAACCTTGTTGTTGAGAGCAAGTTGGATAGGTTTCACATACAAGTCCCAATCTCTGGTTGCTCCATCGACATTCTTGCGGATGACATTGGTGGTTGTTTGAACAAACCTTTCTGCCAAACCGTTAGCTCGTGGGTGATAAGGTGTGGCTAATCGATGGTCGAATCCGGCTGACTCCTTGAGTTTGCGCATAAGAACGTTGACGAATTCAGTGCCGTTATCGGATTGGAGATATCTTGGAAACCCATAATCGCAAAATGTGGAAATGACTGCTTGTACTACTGTATCAGAAGATTTGTCAGGAAGAGCATGTAAAACACAAAAACGTGTGCAAACGTCGACCATAACTAAGAGATAGTTGTTACCACGACGGCTTGTAGGAAAGCTGGCTAGGTCAATTGCCCAGTGATCACCAGGGAGATATGCATGAATAGGGCGTAGAGGTTGATAGCCGACTTTAGCGATGTTGTGTCGCTGACATTGTGGGCAGCTGTGTATAATAGCCTGTGCCTCCTTATGCATGTTGTTCCATTGTAGGCCGTTGTTGTGTAAATAATCCACCATGGCCTTTGCACCAAAATGTCCAAATAAATGAGCTTCGAGTAGCAGTGCCTTTCGTTCTGATTCTGACTCAGGTGGTGTAAACATGTCATCTGTACCATCGTCGAGACTGCTGTATATTTTGTCGGTGCTGTTGTTGTTAACGTCGATCGAGTTGTTGAATACAGAAGCTGATTGTGTACCATGTGTGTGCGTAGCATTACCCCCTACCAGCTCTTTGTTGGTTGGAAAAAGGCATGAGAGTTGATCCGGCAAGGTATTGTTGAGACCTGGTAAGTGCACAATGTTGAATTGATATTCAAGAATGGTTTCCAGCCATCCGATCATCATAGGATTGGCGATTTTCTGTGTATGCATATAAATCAAAGCTTTGTGATCAGTATAAAGCGTGAAGTGATTACCCCATAAATACTTGTGAAACTTGTTGAGGGCGAAAACAATGGCAAGTAACTCTCGTTTGGTTGTAGAATAATTGCGTTCAGAACGTGAGAGTGAGCGAGCCATGAAACCGATATGGTGTGTCTTACCGTTAATGACCTGGTATAATACTGCTCCGATTCCTGTGTTAGATGCATCAGTGGCAACCTGAAAAGGATGATTCAAATCGGGATGACAGAGTACAGGTGCTTCGAGAAGAATCTGTTTGAGATTGTTAAAAGCTTGTTCCGCACGAGGTGTCCATAAACGACCTAGACGATGAGCATTGCGAAGCTTGTCCAGTGGTGCCATAAGATCTGCTGCTTTGGGGATGTGTTCTCGAAAGTAATTAATGACTCCCGAAAAGCGCTGGATGTCTTTACCTGTTCGCGGTGTAGGCCAATCTTGCACATTGGTAACTTTACGGGTGTCAAGTGATTTCCCATGCTCGGATATGCAGAAGCCAAGTAAATAAACCGCCTTCTGTGCAAAGTGGCATTTTTGTGGATTGAGGATGAGGTTGACGCTGGTGAGCTTGTTGATAGCAGCTGCAACATGATCAGCATGTTCCTCGATGGTCTTGGAAAAGATGATAATATCGTCGACAAATGTTTTGACAAAAGGCATTTCAGCAAAGACGATGTCCATGGTGCGTTGAAAGGTTGACGAGATAGGCTTAAGATCGAATGGACAACCACGAAACATAAGCTGAGGAAAACCATCAACTTTGAATGCGGTCTTAGGTCTGTCAGGCTCATAAATCTCAAACCTGTGAAACGCGCTCTTAAGGTCTAAGGTGGTAAATACCTTGGAACCTCGTAACTCTGCATAGATGTCATTGATAAGAGGTAGCGGATGTCGATCCGGTTCAACCAAAAGCCTGTTGATATGTCGTGGGTCAAGACAAGGTCGTTTGTCTGTATAGTTGCCGAATAAATCCTTCTTGGGTGCAAGTGTGATAGGGCTGTTCCAACTGGTAGGCTTGGTAACGCGTTCTACAACACCATCCCGTAGCCAAGTTTCAACTTGTTCTTTAACACGTTGTTGGCTGGCAATAGGAATAGGATATTGGCGTCGGTTGATAACAGCGTCTGCGTCTTTGGTTTCGAGTTTGATAATTGATTCCTTAACGTTGCAAAGAGAGCGTGTGGGAATTTTTGCGTTGCGATCAATTGTCGGCTGAACTTTGTTGAAAAAAGTGTGACGCTGAATGTCGGAGCCTGCGGGTGAGTCATTAGGCTGTGGAATATCACTTGGGTGCACTTCTTGCTCTTTTGGTTGTTGTTGTTGCCACGTAGCAACTAAACCTGTTATCGCAATACCCAGCTTTGGCATGAGGTCGAGACCAATGGTTACTGGTGCAGTACCTGAAAGCTCCATTACGAGGAAATCATGTGTGAGCTCTTTGCCGTTATATGTAATAGGAACGTTCTGAGCGAGACCAAACAGTGTAGCAGAGGAACCATTCTGGGCAAGTGAAACATGTGTATGCTCAAGTATATCTTTATTGACTACTGAATTGATTGCATTTGCTAATGAGGGGGTGATGAAGGAACGGTTTGCTCCCGTGTCAACCAAAGCGAGGACATTCTCAGTCTGTATAGTCAATGCAACGAGTAGTGAGTCGGATGTATTATCCTGCAAAGAATAACAAGTGTATTTACCTGTGATATCCATGTTGGCGAGCTGGCCAGCGCAAAAGTCATAGATCTCATCAGCACGAGAACGAGGAGACGAGTCGGTATCTGTAACGACAACACTGCGATTGTGGACATAGTTCTTGCGCTTGGCTTGATACTCGGGACACACTTTCAAGTGCTCGAATGTAAAGTTTTCCTTGCGACAATGGCGACAGATATTGGATGCAGATCCTGATGATGTGGTAGACACCTTGGAGTTATCTTGCGAGCGTGAACCTGTATTACGTTG
This sequence comes from Lichtheimia corymbifera B2541, assembly GCA_000697475.1. NCBI lineage: Eukaryota > Fungi > Mucoromycota > Mucoromycetes > Mucorales > Lichtheimiaceae > Lichtheimia > Lichtheimia corymbifera. The sequence continues at coordinate 4,114 of JNEU01000573.1, forward strand.
TTGGTGCATATCACGAAGGCGACGTAGCACATCACACTCTTCCTTGTTGTGAGATCCATGCTTGTGAAGGGGACAGTTGCCATACTTGCGGCGGCGATTCTTTGGTTGAGTGTTGCTTGAATGATAATCATTGCCCCTGGTACGCTTGTTGGCTTGACGACTGACATTGTTCGTGGCTGTAGTCTCCATATGTTCACCAAGAGTGCGAACAGCTAACAATGCGACTTCCCTCAAATTGGTTGGGTCTTGTTTTGGATAATTGGATGCCAACACGGGGTACAACTTGCTGCGAACGGATTCATGGAGAGAATACACAAAGTCCTTGCAAAGCCTTTCGTCTTCTTCACGTGCTGCCTCACGTGCCAAAGATTCAAATTCTTCAACGTATTCCCTAATGGGCTGATGCTTGTGGTGGCGAAGTTCATAAAGCTCTTGACCCTTTTGCCAAATATGACAAGGATTGCCATATGCTGCTTCGATGTGGTGTTGTGCTTGTATCCAGGTGTATCCACGGCCATGAAGGGTTCTTTGGAACCATGATCTTTGATGATTATCCAGACACTGCCAGAACAAACGCTCCCAATGTTGATTGAGATCTAGACGGTGGCTATGGAGTTGTGCCTCAAAAGCCGTAAAGAAGGCGGTGATCGACTCATGCATGTCACGGTCTTCAAATCGTTCCGGGCCACCCAAGACTTGTAAACCTGGCATGTTACGTGGCACCACTTCACGTTCAGGAGCTGGCTTCAATGCTTGCAAAGTGTTTTGAAGTGCCTTGAGGTTCTCCAATGCCTCCTCATGTCGCTTCTTACGAGACGCACGGACACGGGCATTCGGATTATCTTGCTTGAATCGAAGGGCCAGACTTTCTTCAACCTTTTTCCTCAGAATGGCTTCTTGTTCTTGAAGTGCAATAGGAGTTGATGGTGTGGACGACTCATCCTCACTGGCTTCATCCATATGCGTGTCTTCTGGCTCGGCTTGCTTCTCCTCCTTGTTGCCATTCTGGTCGTCACCAACTTGCGTGGATGTTTGAAGTTCTTGATTGGTGTTCTCTGGTGCAGGGTTGGTGCCTTCTTGAGGATCGGTAGGATTGGTCATGATTGCGTAATAAAGGTAAGCGAGAATTCACTGTAAAAAATGAAATGCGCACAATAATAGAAGATGGAAAAGATAAAGATGAATGATAAAAGAGACGAAGAGAATACAGTGAGACTCAATAATGTGGTGATCATTTATTTCAATGATTGAGTGCGCTTATTTATATGTTCAATGGATGATGGCGTAAGGGATGATATTTGGATTGATGTTGACGTGGCTTCCTGATTGAGTATTTGGATAAGTTGGAATACGCAGAGATAGTGGCACCCGTGGGTGGGTGTGACAAATGGATCATTTGTGTAAGTCGTGCGTGTAGATGGGCTGTAGTGGCGTAAGAGCCCTTTCTATGATAAAGTCAAAGTCCACATTCATTGTTTGTTACCTCTTACCCTTATATGTGTGCCATCTCCTTATTGTGTGTGTGAACTACTCGGATGTGTGGATCCTGTACCCGAACATAAGATAGCCTTGAATAAGGTATAGATCAACCGTTGTATGTATGATAGGAGTGAACGGTGTATATCGGTGCACGACAGTCAGGTGGGTCAGCTACGAATACAGGGTCATGAGACTTGGATGTGGCCTGTAGATTAAACTTGGAGTCGGTTTTCGAGAGAATGGGGCTGAAATTGAAGTGCTGTTGGGGAGGTGATACTGTGCGTTGTCATTTCGAGATACCGGATTGAGAAAGACGAAAAGTGGGCGCTTCCTTGTCGGGAATGTCTGAGATTACAAGATTATTAGGCAAGAGTGTTGAGCCATGGCGTGTAGGGCAATCTTTAAGAAGGTGTCCTCGTTCTTGACAATGATGGCATCTCGGTTTGGGCTTATTTGGGCATTGAATTCGAGTATGACCTTGATGATGACAAAAGCGACAATAAAGTGGCATTTGGGACCAAGTGGCATGCATGCGGGATGGGAAGGAACCATCTGGAAGCGAGATTGTGATACAATGAGTGAGTTCGTTGGGGATAAAAGCGAGAGCTTTGTTTGAATCAGTGTCGGGTTTGGGGTTAACATTGATGTAGGCAACGCCTTTGCCGGTGAAAAACTTTTGTTCAAGATAGATGCCGATTTGAAGGATTTGTCCAAAGGGTTGAAGTGCTGTTACGAGTGAGGACCAAAGGATGTCACGATTGTACAGAGGAATATGGTCGAGATTGAGCTTGACAATATCCCATTCATCAGGGATTGGGAGAGATCCATAGATTTTTGTGTCACCATCAATAGAAATGGGGATATCAACGTATTTTTCGGCAGCCTTTTGGCTGGTGATAGCGACTTCAGCAATAACGTGTTTCTGAGTACGATGGACAATAACACCATGGGCGTATTTACTGACAGGGGACTTGCCGACAGCAAGGCCAAACTGGGCATCGGAAATCTTCAAGGATGAAATGTCATAAAGTAAGGCATTTGGATTATCAGCACGACGCCATATTCGTCGAGGATTGTTGAGTGAGGTGGAGGTTGGCAGTATCAGAGTTTCACGATCGTTGAGCACAGAGGCATACGTTACGGTTTTGTCAGGTGGCGAGTTCTCACCCGGACTGACCTGAATTTTATCGGGAAGACCCATTTGTTCATGGTTGCTCACTGTCAAGTAGCTTGACCCTGATAGAACTGTAGATGCGCAGGGGTGTGCTTGTGCAACATAGCTCATTTTCATGATACTTCACAATGAACGAGCATCACTTGTCATATAGCATCATGGTTTCAGCATATGTACAAACGTAAACCTGCCTATATCTAGAATTGACAAGCTTAACGGTGAAATCTGGTTGAAAAGGTGCGCGAAACCACGACGAGCAATATTGTTCTATGAACGAGCTCATGTTTCGTTGTATGGTTTAGATATAAATGCACTTTCACGTTTTTACATATGCTGTATGCATGATGCTATATGACAAGTGGTGTTTGTTCATTGTAAAGTAGCTGGACTCTAATAGAGCGGAAGATGCGCAGAGGCGTGCATGTGTAACACAGCTCATTTGCATGATACTTCACAATGAACAAACATCATCCTCGATATACATAGCATCACGCTTACAGCATATGTAAAAACAAAAGGTGCCTGTATATCTAAACTTTACAATGAAACGTGGGGTCTTCAATCGAGCAAAGTTGCCCGTCGGGGTGAAGCGCACCTTGTGTGCAAGTTTCACGATCAGGCTCGCCGATCAACAAGTTGATGCAGATGATACCGCAGATGTGCTGGGCCTCTCCAAAAGTCAGCTTTTTATTCTCAGTCAATAAATTATATATGAAAATTTTTCTCTAAGCAACTCTTTAGCCTTCAAAAGCTAGCGAGCATATGATCTTTTACAAAAAGCTACTTTGGGATGGGTTATTCATGTGTATACAAAAAACTAAATAAATGTCTATCGAATAATCGAGTGATCCTGTTCCAAGGGCGGGTGCCCAGCACATCTGCGGTATCATCCGCATCAACTTGTTGATCGGCTGGCGTTGACACTACGCCAATCCCAGTTGCTGCTCCTTCTACCTCCGATGTGCTGTCGTTTTCCATTTTTTTTTGTAAAGATCGCGTTCCCAATGTAAGATCCACGTTGATGTTGTCTAGAAGGTCGTAGGTAATAACGCTCAAAAGTGTCGGTGCGTAGGCTCCAATTTGCGTGTAGCTTGACATCCTGTATGTCTATGCCTTGTAAGACCGCCTTGGTTGCTGAAGCTGCGCGAATAGAATGGGGAGGATATTTGGTCGTGTCTATACCGGCTTCCTTCATGATCTGTGAAAGCCAAGAACTTGCAGTGGCTGGATGAATTGAACGAACCCAACTTGCTCTCTCGATATATCCCAAGAAAAACGTATGATCCTCGGCCAAATCATGTCTCATATCCCTTGTCTTTTCCATATAATAGGCAGTTGTCAACACTGGACACACCAAGTCATCTTCAATTGGACCAAGCTTGGACATCTTGACTTGACCTTCCTTAGGCATCCTGACCACCAAAGACACGCCTGTGTAATTATCGGTACCCTCCTTGTGTAAAATGACATCCTTCCATTGTAGTCGGCCAATATCAGAACGTATACGCCACATTGTTGCAATTGCCAGCAGGGTCATCGTCTTTTGTTGAAGCCTAGTCAATGACAAATCTTGATTGTGTCCCCATGACTTGATTAGCGTGATCAGCAGTTCTACATCCCAAATTTCCTGTGAGGTATTCGGCAACTTGATCTCTTGCTTCCTGGCAGCCTCGAAAACCCCTTGAATCAACGGGTGTGCACCTAAGTCACCTTGTGATGGATGATATGTCTTGAAAACTGATGCCAATGCAGATCTTGTTGTGTTTAAATGGGATACCGATATTCCTTCGTTCTGCCTCTCAACCAGGTACTGTGCTACTAGATTGACATCCATATCTTGTGGATCTGCACTCTTGCCTTCCTTCACACACCATTCTACCCAACGTTGCCATGCTTGGTCATATGCCTTGTTTGTGCTTACACGCACCTTGCCACGTAAGAACCTTCGAACCTGGCTTGTCAATCCATCCTTCGTAAGCTTCCATTGGATGGTAGCCATGCGATCATGGAAATGTGCTTGTTGATCCGTAACAGAAGTGGCTTCCCCTTGCTGTACTTCATTACCATCGGAAACCAATGTTAGGTTGTCCAAAAAGGTGTCACTAGGATTGCTGATTACACCCTCGCGGCCTTGAACTTGTGTAGCACTTGTGGAATCAATCTCCAAGGTGGATGGAGGAATAAGCCCCTCTTCTGCCATCTCTGGCTGAATGCATTGATTGCCTCGGCTCGATGGTCCTCCTGATAACTCCAATACCTCTGCAATTGGTGATTGTGGCTGGCTGCAAATGCGTCGATGTACAATGGCTCTCTCTTCCAATATTCCTGGATCCTCTTGAACAGTCTCCTCGGTAACATCCGTTCGTGAATCGGAATCTTGGTTCTGCTCAATTTGTCTGCTCGTGTGTTGTGTGTGATATAATGAGATAGAAGATGTATGTGCGTGTGTGTGTTGAGAGCAGAGAGAGAACTGGTAGCAGTAAAGTGTCCGTGAGACTCAATAAGAGAAAGAAAGACAAAGATTTATTTAGGGTGATTACGCGTGTGTATATAGATGAGATGATGCAATCATGCTGAGTGTGAATAAAGATGGTGGGCTAGGCCCTCAGAATACGACATTACCCCCCTCCAGACTAAAGGATGCGTGAGCAGGAAGGTGTGGGTGAAGAAAGAGTATAAAGAAGTATGATGCACGTGATTGGCGTGGTCAGAAAAACCCTGTGTAAAAAACCCAGTGGGAAAAAAGTAAAAAGGGAAAAGACACTGCCGTGCACGATAATGCGATCTGCATGTGAAATTATGCCGATGATCGTTTTTGGCGTTTTTGCCGAGATGATTTTGGCTGGCGTGTGTTGCCACGTTTACGCTTGGTTGCCGAATCAGTCTTTGGCTTACCTTGATCATCTGTGTCCGGTGCTGATGATTCATCCTCGTTGCGTCGTTGCCAATATTGCACGATGAAGTCAGGATCGGTGAAAGCATCAGGTTCAAGCCATTGGTCATCTTCAGGTCCGTATCCTTTCCATCTTACAAGGTACTCACGATTGCCAGGTGGTCCTCGATGTTTGATGATGGCTTCAAGTTCATAGAGCTCGTCGACTGGTACAACTTCATCTTGAGATATGAGCTTGAGTTCGGATGGTACGTAGTCACGGGGCATAAGGGCTCCGGTTTCATCCTGCAAAGTATAGGTGCCACCTTGTGTTTTGCGCAACACTGTGTATGGGCCTTCATAAGCAGGTGCAAGCTTACTCCCTCGTGATTGGACTTTGACCATGACGTGGCTTTGTTCCGGAAAGTCAATAAGACGGTGCGTTTTGTCAAACTTGTTTTTCATAATGCGGTTGTATGCTTCAGCTCTACTCTTCAATGCTGGGAAGACGATTTCCTGCATGTGTTCCAATCGTTTCACTAATTCGTCGTATGACATAGGTTCCTTTGGCGTAGACGAGTTGTCACGAAGGCTTTGCATGTCACGAGCGAACATGAGTGAGAATGGAGGTGTGTTGAGCTTTTTGGATACACGCATATTGATAGCAAGTTGTGTTGTAGGAACGTAATAGTCCCAGTCTTTGCTAGCACCCTCAATACGTTTGCGAATAACGTTAGTGGCCGTTTGAACGTAGCGTTCGGCTACACCGTTACCGCGAGGATAATATGGTGTTGTGAACCGGTGGCGGAAACCTAAGCTTTTGGCAAGCTGTCGCATGGGACGATTCTTGAACTCTTTACCGTTGTCAGATTGTACAATACGAGGTATGCCAAAGTCGCAGAGGACTTGTGTCAGCACTTTAACCAGCGTATCTGATTGCTTGTTAGGCAGAGCTCGTAAGATGCAGAATCTTGTGCACAAGTCTACCATCACCAGCATGTACGTGTTACCTGACATGGATACTTGGTTGAAAGAGGCAAGATCGATAGCCCAATGGTCTCCAGGTATGTAAGCATAAATGGGGCGTAGTGGATGGTATCCCCTTTTTTCAATGTTGTGTTGTTGGCACTTGGGACATTTCTTAACGACATCTAATACGTCTTGTAGCATGTTGCTCCAATGCATTCCTTCACGTCGTAGAAAGCGTACCAGATGTTCAGCTCCAGCATGACCAATGATTTCATGAGCCCTGGCAATTTCCTTTGGGCGATCCCCATCCGGTGGTGCCATTGTATCTTTGGGAGATTTGGAATGAACACGTACTCGGAATACACGTTTGTTGCGATGGCGTCTCTTGTTGATACCCGTTTTGATTTTGAAGGCTGGTTTCCTACTCTTTGGTTTGGTGTTGTCATCTTCGTTGTCATCATTATCATCCCCCTCCGGTGATTCAGCGGGAGTGAAGAGGCGTGACAAGCGATCCGGCAGGATATTGGATTCACCTGGGATATGAACAACGTCAAACGTGTAGTCGAGCAAGATGTCAAACCAGTTCAGCATCATGGGATTAGCCAGCTTCTGTGTATTGAGGTAGGTCAAGGAGCGGTGATCGGTATATAGTGTGAACTTGCGTCCCCAGAGATAAGGATGGAACTTTTGCAGAGCGTAGACAATACCCAGTAGTTCCCGTTTGGTAGTGGAGTACTTGCGCTCTGATTTGGATAGTGCACGTGCCATAAATGATATGCAGTGTTCCTTACCATTAATTTTTTGAAATAAAGCTGCACCTATACCATACTTTGAGGCATCAGTGGCGACATGGAAGGGCTCGTTGAGATCCGGAAAATGTAAAAGAACGTTCTTAATCAATTCTCGTTTGAGCCGTTTAAAGGCCTTGGTATGCTCATCAGTCCATAGGCCTTCAAGTGAGCCTGCGTTGCGCAATGCATCAATAGGAGCGCTGTGGTGTGACATGCGTTGGACATGTTCCCTGAAATAGGTCACTACTCCCATGAAGCGTTGTATGTCTTTGCCAGTGCGAGGTAAGGGCCACTCTATAGCGTTAGATACTTTGCGAGTGTCAAGTGATTTACCTTGTTCAGAGATGCAGAAACCTAATAAGTAAACAGCCTTTTGTGCAAAGTGACATTTAGCTGGATTGAGAATAAGGTTAGCCCGTGTGAGAGCACTGATAGCCTGTTGCACATGCTTTGTGTGGGTCTCCATGTCAGGAGAGAAGACGACGATGTCATCCACAAATGTGCGAACGAAAGGCA
>JNEU01000574.1:0-19178 GCA_000697475.1 Lichtheimia corymbifera B2541
AGGGGTTACGAAGAAGGGGAAAAAACCTTATCTTTGTTACGCGGCAAAGGCTAAGGAAAAAAACCCCTGTGCAGGCCACTCCAGTCAACTTGTTCTAACAAAACCTGTATGAGTACACAGTACCAAGAGATGAATGAAATAATATAAGACTTACCGGGCAAGAGAAAGGAGGATACTGCGCCTCAGAGGAAAATGGCTTTCTTTTATAACGGAGACGGGCGCTCTTTCAAACGCGCAATTTTTTCAACCCCAGCGTGATTTTTTTACGTGCTTTTTTTCGCGTTTTTTCGTCCAATTTCCTTTTATACTCAGCACGTTTCGCGTAGCGCGTTTTACAGGCTAATCTCTGTCTAACGACGCCGTCTTTTTTCACACATGTGGGCAAGTAGAAGGGAAAGTAGAATTGTGTTGTCATGGCAATCATGCAAACTGACACCTCCTCACTGTGGTACGAAACTATCATGCCGAAGCGGAGGAACGTGCAGCAAACAGCGCCGCCATGTACTACTGCACCTTCTATATCCGTGCGTGTAGATCCATTACTTTTAACAAAAAGCTTATTTATCCTATCATGCTGCATCAAAATAAAATGTCACGCGTTCTGTTGGTATAGCATACACAAGTCGCTTGTATTTATTAGCAAGAACAACATCTTTATCTGGAGTAATTTAAGCAGCCTCATATGTAAATGCCCATTATTTGTCATTCTGAAGAAAGAGGATGGTTTCTAGATAACGATGCATGATCCATGTGCATGACAACAAGTTGATAGGCAACTGTCCAAGCGGGCTTTATTTACCAGCATACAAAAAAGTTCCAAGCACCTCATCCTACATCTCCTTCTTGTCCTTTTCTTTGACGCCCGCCTACACCCGGACAACTCTACTTGCTCAATGCCAGAGTGAAATTACCACGAGCCTACTCAAGCATCACAACCAGCATTGACCACTAAGCACGATCCAAGAGCTTCATTTCAAACGGTCCACCGCCTCCCAATGTCAATTAGCGACGTCCTTTTGTCGACAACATACGATCGATTGAGGCATCTCTACTTTGGAAAACATGGCATCAGATCGCCTCAAGCTGGAAGATGCTGGGAACGACCGGCAGACGAAATGTGTATCGCAAGACGCCCCTTCAGCAGCTGTAAGGATCTTTCCCGTCAGTCGTCCACCTCCACCTGTTATACTTGAATCACATCTTCGCTTGCCAAAAACGATATCATCAGGTTTTGGTTTTGAATCAGTATACTGTTACCATATGCAATCTCGTGGTTAGTATGTGGCTGTCGCGTGTTTGTTATCTTTAGTAACGTTGCCTAATTACACACAGGTTCTACGTGCACAAGCCATATGCCAACAGCATGATGACACCACACACCAGGTGTATGAAGGTGCTGATTTTCTTCGAGACACAATTTACCATCTGACATCCGACAAGCCCGCAAGTCCCACTTTACCGAGTGCCTGGAGGACATTGAAACCTATCATCCATCTACTGGGAAGGAGGTGTTGTCAAGACATATCCAGCATTGGAACTTTGTGGTGGACCAGTTCGCTTTGAAGGCCGTGGTATCAATGCTCTCTTTACTGCTCCTGCTGCCCAGCTTTATACCTTCAGCCTTGTTCGCGACCAACACTGTGAGCGTCTCTTCTGACAGTGCCTCGACAACAGTCAGCTTACTTTTCGACAAAAGGATGTCCGTGATTAGGTTCCCCAGCTGTCATTGAAGTTAAATATGGTGATCGATTGAAATTTTCAAGGGTCGTACGATTTGCGTTAAGGATATGGCCAGTCAATCCGTAAGCATATTGAAGGATTTCAAGGGTTACCCAACGAAGCGACTCGTTGGAAGGATGGCCCTTTTGCCCTCTTCTCTGTATTATTAGTGGGGTGAACTACGGAGACTGGCAACATCAGCTTCTGGTATGACGCATAGTTTCAAAAGATACGGTGATCGGTAGATGGGTCTATAGAAGGAATATACACACTCATTGGATGCTGTAAATAAACCATGTGATAATAAATCGTGTTAACTCTTTGTATCGATCACAAGGATGTTTGACAATCCCTAGTGCCATTAGAATAAGATATTATGTTAGCGGCATTGATACATCGACTTTTCAATAATCAGTCATAAAGAGACACCTTATTTCTCACAGTCAATTCCAACGTGTTCTTTGTGTTATGGCTCTTTATGAGTCCATTGTCTCATATCAGAATGACCACATTTGAATCAGGGCGATATATAAATCACCCATTTTCCTTCGCTTTTCTCCTTATCTCACTTCTTCCTCATAACCGATGCTATCCACTCCCGTGTGGGACCCAGATCCAGGGCACATTGTTTTGACTTTATTATCGCATATAAATAAACATTGTCGGATCGATTACTATTTACTTAGCTTTCTCAACACCCAAAATAATGTCGTACCCATCATTTTGTATACATATCTATCTAACTCGAAAGCATGCTATGAATAAAGGATAACCCTCTTCTACTTTCACTCACGTTTTGGCCAAAATAAGAGCATCGACACCCAAACGTCACGTGACTCCATGCAAATTCAAAACAAAAGGTGATCGTCACCTGCAGGATTCGAACCTGCGCGTCCAAAGGACAATGCCTTAGCAGGGCACCGCGTTAACCACTCCGCCAAAGTGACAGACTTGAATTATCGAAGTGAAACACAATGATACTCAAAAAATTTTCCTTATTGAGAAAGTAAAAATGGCGTCCTAGCGCGATGAAATTACTACCATCATGCAGCGGAGCGAATGCTCTTGTGAATGGTGAAAGCGACATGAAGGTATGGGAGGTGAGTATGCTGCAATTTGAAGTTAAAGATTGGGGTGAACGTTTATTGGTCGGGGTCAACTTGGGTGGGTATTCTCCGATATGCTTGAGCTAGACAAAAGCTGTCCAATAATGAGCACCGTTGCCATTGCAATCGATTATACATAGCCAAATAGAGTTGTTAATGGCAAGTTGTTTAATATGAAGAGCATCGAGTGAGATATGCAAAGGAACAGGAAACGTGAATGTTTTCTCCAATGACGTTTTTATTCTGATAATTACTACTATAATCCCATCTTATTTTGATATTATACGCGGGTGGATTTCTACAATACGTCCATTTTGTGACATTTTGCAATACTGGCTGGTAAATCACAAGAGCCTCATTCATGTTGTCATGGTAATGAAAAGAGTGTTTGGTGAACTGATCCATTGGTTTCGCGCCATCCATATCTCCTGGACCATATTGCTGCTGCTGGCTGTTGGTTGTCATCAGTTTCCTAGAACGTTGTCTTCAACATGACGAAGCGTAATAAAACTTGTTACTGTCCACTGCCATGGTGACAGCTTGGCTTCAAATGCTGCGGCTCCATTGCAACATCAAGTGTCTCCGATTGTGTCTTTGAGAATGAGCTGGATTGCTTTCCGTAATCTTGGTGAAGGAGTTGGTTCAAAGCAACGCTTATTCGAGTTGTGTGAAAAGTGAGAAAAAGAGCGTTGCACCTAAAGCATTATGCTGTGTGAGGTGAATTTGGCATTCAGCATCGGTTGCTCTGTGGTGTTAAATGAATAAAGAAATCACACATGAATCGACCGAGAATTTAGTACATGTGCCTTTTAGCTGGTTGTGATTATCGATGGTCATCCAGGGGTATTGATTTGGCAGAATTCATTCAACACAATAATGGGTCCACGAACAGACAATGGCCTACACCACCAATTTAGGAGATTGTTATTTCTGATCTTGCAAGAACGAGAGTTTCTACATGTAGACAAGGATACTCAATTCAATGGCCAGCAGTCATGCAAGCATTTTCAATTAGGACTTTTGAAAGCCTGTGTTGGTACAAGCAATTTCTTTGCTTGGTGATGACGATGGCATTGCAATTCAAAGGAACGTGGTAGTCATAGAGAAAAGCAAACAACAATCAGCAGCTTTATTCTTTTGCAGCATCATAAAGGGTGCATCATTGTCCGAGTAGTCATCATTAAAGCTATCAAAGGTTGGATTCATTATTTACCTTGCCTCTCTTTCAATCAATACATCTTCGCCGACTGCTATTCGATTCAAACTTGCGAGCCATAAAAGGTTTGCGGCTACATGATCGATAATAGCACAAAGCATAGGTACTGATTCCCTTTCAGCAATGACGTCTAATAGAAGAGCAATGGATGTTGTCCGTATTGCTAGTGCGGATATCCTCAAACGGATGGAATCTTATGAAGCTGTGACACCTCCTCAAGGAGAGCTGAGAGATTGGATCAAATATCGACTGCTTCGTCCTTCCTTGCCTGATGGAGAATTGGAGCTTGCTCTTCAGGTTTTCAGAAATCATACTGCCATCACTGATGATCAACTGGAAGAGATATTCAACCTTGAGCCATATGACATTGATTCAGGAGTGCCACCACCAGCAACAGAATTTGCATTCTATTTGGTTAGTGTCACGGTGCCCGTCAAAATAGTCCAAGATTTCTTGCTTCAAATCATACTCGCAAATGACAAGAATGGCGATTCAGATTCAGTATTTGAAGAATGGGAAACCATGTTTGCTCTTCAAGCGGTTGATGGTGCAAATTGTCACGTGCGATATATTGGTCGTTGTCGTCTTTCATGCAACACTCCTGAGCGCCGATTCAAAAACATCTTTGGTGAGGTTTCCACGCGACCTGTCTCCTGGTTTGTCCACTTTCTTGAAACACATTTTTCGGCAGACCAGCTCCATGACCGAATCAAGCTGTACGAATTTGTTGGAGCGCGTTTACCATTGGGATCGACAAGGAGGCAAGGCGATCAGGTGGAGAAACAACTCATTGCTGCGTTCGACATTCGCCTCTTGCTCAATGCCCAAACTGCTGGCCATCACCACTTTTATTGGCGACCCAATGACTATCAACGCCAAGCATTTGAGAACGTAAAGACTTGCTTCTACCAATCCATGGCAACACTGGCAAGGTTCCCTGAATGTGATATCAACAAATGGCTCGCATGCTTACGGGATATCCATGACGCGACTGACGACGTTATGAACATGCTTATTCAGCAAGCAAGGCATACGACATTTGGTGATTCAACTATTGCAGTAATCATTGGAAGCGGTTTATCCAATGTAGCATCATCAAATCTACAGCCATTCTTCCAAAGCAAGACACGATCCTCCAAGGCAACTCGTATGATTCTGAATAGCTTGATTGATGTCGAAGAAGGTCCTCGTAGTAATCCAACTGTATTACGTTCCGAATACTTTTTGCCATTGGTGAACCTGATGCCGTTTGGAGCTGATGTTGGTTCTTTTGATCAAAACCTCGCACAGCTGATTGAATATCTCCATATCACACGACCGCTTATTTGCATCACCATGTCTTCATATTCTTCTTCATGTGCACGATCCAACTTTTGCCATCGATACGGGTTGCCAAGGCAACATTACCTGGACCACGTGGGCGTTGCCACCTTACAGCATTATGCCGGTGATACATATTTCAGTGATCCAGCATCTATCCACCCTCCAAAGGGATACAAGACTATCATCATTCCTCATCTCCACCCTGACGTTGAGAAATTTGACCGTCGACCGCGTTCACTTTGTACTGTATCTTACTACACCTGGGCAATCACGTTCTTTTGGATGCATACAGCTCAAAGACTGGTATTGGAGCTAGGCTCTGAATTGGATCACGATAGTCTCTGCGACTTGTTATACCAGCGTTGTGCTCATGATGCACCATATCTACCAGAAGAAGCTCGAGAGCTTTATCAAGAGTTGGAGAATGCCAAGAAGGAATTATCATCTCATTGGGCTCGACGTCGTCTCAACATACACAACGAACCAATGGATCCACATGTGGCAGCAGCATTGGCTTTGGCAGAATCAGAAGCAAAATCCCTTGGTGCTACTCAACGCATGGAGACCATTGGTAGAGCTGTGGGTCGCCCTAGGAGCAAGGAACGACAACATCAGGTGGCACTTTTGTGGAAGAAGCAATATCCCGATTTATTTGTGCATATCCCATCAAGTGATCGTGATGCTTGGTTCAAATGGGCAAATGGTGTTCCTCAAGACCGCTTTTATTCTTTGAGTGCCTTGGCCTGCAGGAGTCACATTTGTGCAGCTACTGGTGATGATCATCCACTTAAGAAGCTTATCAAAGACTTTGGGCCAGAAGGATGTGAAGATAACGATTGGATGGAAGACGAGGATCAAGTACGTGCAGCTCTTTCAAGACGTAGTCGTTACATGTTGGATGGTTTGGAAGGCAATGCTTTGATCGAACATATGCGGCAATTATCTGAATCACGTTGGATGCGAGATCGGCTCCCTTTCTATCCACTTCTTGAAGGGTCTCAAGTCAAGATTACAAGAAATGGCTCACTGGTGTTACGATGGATGGATGACAATATGCAAGGCAAGGAGGGACGAAATGTCATTATTGAGATGCGGTGCTTTGACTGGATCCCATTGGAGTTGCGAGGTGAAGAGGAGATGTTTACGCTTCGTTTCTTGGCGACCGGTCTTGGATTACAAGTGAACAAGGACGTGGGATCAGATGCGATAAGAGGTGATTTCATTACAAGGCAAGGATTCTCCAGGAACGAGGCAACAGCTTTGATTCGCCAACAAGCAGGTTTTGGTCTTCATCGGTATGCTGTTGACTTGGATCGTCTCTGGACAAGTGAACGAGCACGCATTGAAAATACAACACCAATACAGCCAATGATTTTGGATCAAGAACTTCAAGGGAGATCAGCTTTGATGTGTGGTGACCACCCCTCCAAGTTTACCTCGCCGTGTAATCCTCAAGATGCAGTGTACCTTTTGCACCAATGGCTTCTCAATGATTATCCTGAACAGGGAGGAATAGTGACAACATTGAATCCTTACAAGATGTAGGTATATATGATCGTCACCTTGAAAATGGCCCTTATTAATGATCATTCTTGTAGCTACACGTTACGAGCACGTTTGCCCGATACCACACCTTTTGAGGAGTATATTGTCACGCACCATCGATCACATCCTTTTGCTGATTTCTGGTTGAATTTGATTCATAACCTGGGGAACACCAAGAACGCTAGTGAGATCCTACGATTGAACATAGCAGCTATTCGTCAAGATGTCACGGTGACAAGGAAACAAACAAGGTTGAGACAAGGCAATGCAGGGGTTGAATTTAGGCTTATCAAATTTGGTCGACCTAAGCAGTAGATTTTAGAAGCCCTTGCTCATTCTCTTGCAATTGTTTACTTTTATATTCACAACACACTAGGCTGAATAAACCTACACAGCTTAACAATGGGATCATCCTGTACTTTTAAGTTCTACTACAAAAACGAATGGGGTTCAACATAATGCCTCGAGTATCGTGTTATCAACTTGTACGTGCATGATATGGATCATTTGATTGGTTTCTGCATTCAATGGGGAGATAGAAATTGGTTGGAAAGCCGAAGCTGGATCACTTACATGGCCGTATCGGGATTATTTTGTCCTTTTGCCACATTGGCTAAAGCTTTCTAGCTCACATGCTCATAATAGACGAAAGGCAGTGGTGATTCTCGGACGCTTGTATTGCAAGGTTAAAAAACTTGGGAGAGAGATGATACCCAACATGTGCTTGTTAGGAATCAGAAGCAAGGCTGTAAGCCCTATATTGTAATCATGGGTAGCTTATTTATCACTGGATATTTATGTACAATGAAGGAACATTACCGGATGCAATTATCTTCGTCTCTCGTTCGTGCAACAACCTAAGCGTTCATTACAGTGCGGGGTGTGCACGGGCCATGCTGCATTTCCTATTCTGGTCACAATGGGCACACTTCTTGTACATGAAGATGGATCATTACTGAAAGTTCTAATAGATAACCATACCGTCTTTATGAGAACAAAAATGATCACCCCCTATGAAAGAACCTACTGGGAACGTGTCAAGGCTTATACCTCGAATCTGGAGATTTTTCCTTTATATAGTGTGGTAGCTATACAGCTTTGACCCGCTCAATTGCATCCCAACAGCCCTCCTTTATTATAATAACTACATTTTCGATACGTACGCATCATTCTACACGTAAAAAGTCTTCATAACACGCCATGTATAAAGCGAAATAAAGAAAGAAGGGCAACCTGCACTATGTTTACTATGAAACTTTGACGCGTCCGTTTGCTTCCAAAACACGCTGTTTATTTAAATAAACTACTTTATCGTGATCTACAGACAATTCTACACGTAAATTGACTTGGTAATGTGCCATTTGCAAAGTAAGATCGAGTGGGCGTGAAATGGCACTCAGTCGGCGGGGTGGTATTTAAGTTGACTTTGGGCGCCATGGCGACAGTTCTTCTTTATCTTACTGTTGCCATGCCATCTCAAGTTCCTCAAGAACCGGCTCGCTTCTTTCCTCTCGTGCTCGTGCTCACCGCATTGAAATGGAACGTTTTCGAACAAGTACATTTCATGTGGGTGGTGCCAATTGCCTTCTCTCTCGGTGTCGTTTTTCCGTTGGTTCGGTGGGGGCTTTCGCGCCCCAACAATCGGTTGACCTCAGGCCCGATTGCTAACAATGCTGACTGCACGGCCGGCGTGCCGTTGCGGGCGGCCAGGGAAAAGGTGAGTGATTCGACACAGGTGCCTACTAGCCCTGTTGTCTTGACTAATCGACAACCCTGGGTAGCTCCAGTGGTTCCATGCATGGCGCAAGCCTGCGAGTATCCTGGTATGATGTTCTCAACACGACCAGTAGCACAAGTGCCTCGTCATGGCAACATGTCGGCCTTGGAGGGTGATGCAGTAGTTAACTACTCTTCATCAGCTGTGGATCTTTTCAAGCCATCCAAGCAAGTTACCAGCACACGGTCACCAGCACCAAAGTTGCTTCGAGGAATGGCTATGCATAAAGCCATGCAGAGTGTGCGCGCTTTGCCGGCACCAAAGTCTGCTACTACTACTACAGCATCAGCATCAGCATCATCATCAGCATCATCAGCATCACCAGCATCGGCATCTTCAGCATCTACATTGGCATCTTCATCTTTATCGTCTGCATCTTCATCATCTGCATTGGCATCTGCATCATCCACTTCATCATCATCCACTTCATCATCATTGGCATCATCATCATCTGCATCATCATCTGTACCAAAAGCATCCGCATCCGCATCCTCATCATCCGCATCTGCATTGCCATTGGCACCACCACCATCTTCATCTTCATCATCTGCATCTGCATCCACATCTTCATCATCTGCATCGTCATCGTCTGCATCTGCATCCACATCATCATCATCATCATCATCATCCCTAGACGAGCTTTGTAAGTATTCTTTATGAAAGGATCTTATGAGTAAAACATTGATGCTAACCGGTTTTTCTTTATAGGCCAAGCTCTTAGCTTGCTCGACATCTACGAGCCAGATACCGACATCCCAGATGCAGTTCCTGGTACACCAGAGCAGCAACGAGAGATCGTAGAGAATGGTAAGTGCATTACATATTGGGATTGATATCAAATGAAGTGATTTCATATTAATCCAATCTTTTTTGCTTTTATAGATGTGGAAGAACCCACAGAGCAAGCACAAGTCCTCCAAGACGTGCAAGGTACAAACATGGCATATCCACCACCACCATTGCCATTGCCATTGCCATTGCCACATCCACCACCATCATTGCCGCCACCACCACCACCACCACCGATCATGTATACACAGGCGATGCCACCACCGCCAATCATTCATCCGGAGGCCACACCGGAAGTAGTAGTAGCAGCAGTAGCAGCAGTAGCAACATCAGCACCATCAGCATCATCAGCATCAGCAATACCTGTTGCAACAAGCACAGGTACCAGCAACAACCGACCACGGTTGCAGATCCGAAGGCCCATCATCAGGCCTAGAAGTCGCCTTCGATTGCAGAGGATAAGTGGCAATCCACTGCCAGCATATCCAAGGCCACCACCATCACATCGAAGGCCACCACCATCACCGCCAAGGCCACCATCACCTCCAAGACCGCCACCATCACCCCCAAGACTGCCACCATCACCTCCGCCATTATCACCGCCATCACAACCTCCAACATCATCCGCATCCACATCCTCAACCATGGTACAAGAGGATAGAGCAAGACCAATTGCGATCCCAAGAAGACGCTTAAAACGGTCAGAGGCACCAACAACAGCAGCATCATCATCATCGCCTATACCCTCATCATCACCTATACCATCATCATTATCACCGATATACCCACTCGCATCATCATCATCCGCATTGCTATTCACGGAGGCAGAGCTTGCATTATCACCTATATTACCACCAACAGCATCATCATCATCATCATCATTGCTCTTTACGGAGGTAGAGCTCGCACCACCATCAACAATTTTGACTGAATATGCACAACAATCAGATTCTTGTAAGTAAACTACTTATCTGGTGATGTGATTGACTATGATACTAACCTTTGACCCTTTAGTTATGGGCGGAGATGACGTTTTTGCAGAAATCATGGGCGACGATTTTGATCCCTATGATGCAGCAGCCTTTGATTGAGGCAGATAGTAAGTGACATGCAACATAACGATCTAATGGCTTCATGACTCACATGCCTATTACGTAGATGTCCATCCTTTGGCATGAGTTTCTTGGCAAGAATTGCGAGAGAGATTGGTGGATGGAAGGCTCCAACCCGGATTCAGGCGTGCGCCCAGCCCGTTATATATGCCAGTTGCTAGCACATACGGAAGGATCGGCATGTAGGTATCCCGGAGGGAGAGTCCTCACGTCAACGTCTATCACTTTTAGGGCGGGGCCATGGCGAGGACGTACTGTTCCTAAGGATCCCTTGTACCCGGCTACGATTAAGTCACAAAGCATTTGCGGTGTCGCCTACTCGTGGATCAAGAGCCAAAGGGCGATTCACTCATCATCATCATGTTACCCACTGGGGTATGGGATTGGACTTGAAAAGGCAAGTTGAAGTCAGTGACACTGCTTGTATGTACCACTTTTACTAATCATCTTTTGCCTTTTATTGTGGGGATGGGTCATAGTGTATGTATATATGCTGTGATACATCCCTGCATAGTTGACCGCCCTTGCATTTTTGGATGATGGTGTTTGGGCACAAGCGGTAATCATCTTTGAAGTGGGTACTTGGAGAAAAACAAAAGGCATCAAGGCATCGACTTGCAGGGCATCGTAGTTGGACTTGGGATCGGGAATGGTACGTGGTCGGGATGGCAACGCTCTCGAAGTGGTAGACGTTGTGTGTAGGATTCTCTTGAAGGGTGTAAATCCTGCATGTTTGATTCCTTCATTTATAGATGCACTGGTGTACTGGGATGTCACGTTCTGTTTCTGGTGTTGTGGGTTCTTCCTGAAGCCAGAGTGGGCTCCTGCTCTTTTGAGGAAGAGTTCTCTTTTCTTTTTATCGGTGGTGGAGCCGAAGCGGATGACAAGGACTATCAGTTTGGGACAACCCTCTCTATTGCCATGACATCTCTCTTCATTTGTTGGTGGTGAAGCCGATGCGGATGATAAGACTATCAATTTGGCACAAGTCCTCTCTTCATGTTATTGGTGGTGAAGCCGATGCGGATGACAAGACAATCAATTTGGCACAAGCTCTCTTCATGTTATTGGTGGTGAAGCCGATGCGGATGACAAGACAATCAATTTGGCACAAGTCCTCTCTTCTTTTGTTGGTGGTGAAGCCGATGCGGATGACAAGACTATCAATTTGGCACAAGCCCTCTCTTCATGTTATTGGTGATGAAGCCGATGCGGATGCGGATGACACAACTATCAATTGGCACAAGTCCTTTCTCTATTGGCAAGAGCTCTCTTTTCTTTTTATTGGCGGTGAAGCCGATGTGGATGGCAACAATCAATTATTGGTGGCGAAGCCGATGCAGATGACAAGACAATCAATTTGGCACAAGTCCTTTCTCTATTGGCAAGAGCTCTCTTCTTTTTATTGGCGGTGAAGCCGATGCGGTTAACAAGGATATCGAGGTTGGCACAAGCTCTCTTTTTTGAAGTTATTCATGGGTCAATCCATTCTTGGGTGGATTCGCATGTGCACATGTTGGCGGCCATCAGTCTTATCAAGGAACACAACACAAAGCAATCAAA
The DNA here is from genome assembly GCA_000697475.1 of Lichtheimia corymbifera B2541. Lineage (NCBI taxonomy): Eukaryota > Fungi > Mucoromycota > Mucoromycetes > Mucorales > Lichtheimiaceae > Lichtheimia > Lichtheimia corymbifera. The sequence goes on from JNEU01000574.1 coordinate 12,151, forward strand.
CGAATGCAATGAGAGGCGCGACTTTGGAAGAGGCATTGACATTGGAGGAGCTCTATACTGGGACAATCATCACAAGGATGGGCAAATATCACATTTATCACGTTATATCTGAAATGGAGCTATCACCATGTCAGGAAAGCTATCATGTGAAAGCACACGCACGTCAACACGATCAGTGGAATCATATTATGCAACAAAGCCAAAAAAAGAGAATGGTATGTGAGTGATCAAGTAGGTATACATCCACGAAACTAACCAGCCTTTGTTTCATAGGTATCCAAACACCAAAGCATTACAACAAAGAACATCATCACCAAAGAACATCATCACCAAAGAACATCATCACCAAAGAACATCATCACCAAAGAACACCATCACCAAAGAACACCATCACCAAAGAACACCATCACAAAAGAACACCATCACAAAAGAACACCATCACAAAAGAACATCATCACAAAAGAATATCAGAAAAGAATCAGAAAAGAATCAGAAAAGAACATCAGAAAAGAACATCAGAAAAGAATATCAGAAAAGAATATCAGAAAAGAACATCAGAAAAGAACATCAGAAAAGAACATCAGAAAAGAATATCAGAAAAGAATATCAGAACATATCAGAAAAGAATCAGAAAAGAATCAGAAAAGAATATCAGAAAAGAACATCATCACAAAAGAACATCATCACAAAAGAACATCATCACAAAAGAACATCATCACAAAAGAACATCATCACAAGCACATCAGCAAAAGCACATCACGAAGCACATCATGAAGCACATCACAAGAGAACATCATCACAAGAAAACATCATCACAAGAAAACATCATCACAAGAAAACATCATCACAAAGCACATGACAAGAGAACATCATCACAAAGAACATCACAAGCGAACATCATCACAAAGAACATCATCACAAAGAACATCATCACAAAGAACATCATCACAAAGAATACCATCACAAAGAACATCATCACAAAGAACATCACAAGCGAACATCACAAAAGCATATGGCAACGACAACGGTTTATGATCTTCCTGCGGCTAAGCAATTTCTATGATCATACAAACAAGGCACTCTCAATGGAGCGGACTACTATATCATTATCATGTAACTATAGTATCGTTGCGAGCATCGTTGAAGGAAGGTTTACTTATGATGGTTATCTATAGGCACAGCCGACAAGTTTGGTGAAGCATGCGTAAGACCCCAAGTATCTAAGGGCGAAAACAAGTCTGGCGAAGGAGCTGGGCTTCATGTAAGACCCTGGGGCGAAGAAACAAGTCTGGCAATGGAGTTGGACATCAATCCATGATACATCAACAGCAGAGAGCCTGATCACGTATGTATATCAATCAATGCATTACATTTAAATGATGTCTAACTTTGGTGGCTTTATTTTAGATGACACATCTCAATTATCAAACAAAAACACAAAAGCAAAAGCAAAAGCAAGAAGAACTTTGTGCTGGAAGACGAAGTACCACATTAACAACATAGCTAGAATATAGTAGAAATCAAATGTATCGTTATTTAATTTGACGTGGAATAAACATAATCTACAAAGGACAAGTTGTAGTGTGGCAATGCTCAGTCGGGGATCTCCTTTGAAACACAAAAGGATCATGCATTGGCAGGGACTCGCTTCTCTCTTGTGGTGCCAATGAGCAGACGACGTCGTAATCCAGTCCTTAGCTAAGATCGGCTATCGCTTCATGCTGCAGCAATGGGTAGTGTCGCCTTTCTATACACGGCTAATGACACGAGTGACCAACGCAACGGCTGCGTACGACGACTTGTGGAAGCAATTGAAGAAGACTAATGGCAAGCTGCAACAAACCAATCAGCATGGCAACGATGGCATGAGGCAATAATGATATCCTCTTAGGACGCTGTTTCCATACCAACCAACCAAGCTCTACTGTCGTGTGGATCGAGTTGTTGCCAGGGAGGTGTCCATCATGCAAAGGCTGCATCAAGTTGACAGGCGTGTATTTCACGTGATCCCACGCCGAACACAATCATCAGTCAACCTATAGAGTTGTACATAGGAGCAGTAGTAGCAGTAGCGGATCAATAAATCTCATCATGCAATGATATCTTCAGCTCAAGCAACTATGTGTAACCCCTATCAAGACTACCCAACATGGATGGATTATATATAAGCACCCATTTGTGATAGATGCGCGTGTGTAGCTACCTTCCAACGACGCATCTGTAGCCACCACGTGCTGGCACGCTACTCATCACCTCGCCTATAGTGCTCTGACACAATCACTCAGTAGCAAACACCTTCACCACGCTTTCTAGTATAAGTAAAACATGCAGGTACCAGTTTCTCGCAACTTTTTTCATAATGAAGCGTGGAGCCTTAATGAGAAGGAAATTGCTCAGCATACCCGAGTGCATCTTGTGGGAAAGTTTGAAGGTCGAGATGGGCAATCTGAAGTTTATGGACCGTCGACCCTGCTTATCTTCTTGCTCGTTCGTCGTCGGATGCTCCCATCAAAAAACTCAACAATGAAGTGCGTGATTTTAATATGAATGGAGTTGACCAGCAGGACTCAGCGAACCTTCTGACCAAGTTTCATGTTCGAGATGTGGAATCCCAAGGTGATTTATACTAATTGGCATTTCATGATTTTAGACGGGTACGGAATTTCCGTTCGTCATAGTAAACACCACGTTATTTCCTACCATTCAAGATTTTCAAATGAAGCCTGAGGTCTTTATGAGAACGAAATTGATCAGCATGCCTGCGAGTACCTTGTGTGAAAGTTTCATCTTTGAGAAAGGGAATCTCGAGTCATGGGGCCGTCCAACCTACTTATATCCGCATCCGTTCATCGTCGGGCGTCCCCATTCACAATTATCATAATGAAGCTCATGGTTTTTATTTGAATAGAGTTGATCAGCATATCGAAGCCCACTGTCTGACCAACTTTGACGGTGGAGGTGGACAACCGCGGGGGTGTGCACTATACACCCTACTTGCGCTCCATCCGTCCTATATTTGGGCCGTCCGATTCATTGAACCATCATAATGAAGCATACGGTTTTTAAATGAATGGAGTTGATTAGCATGACTCAGAGAACCTTCTTACCAAGTTTCAAGTTCAAAGTCGGCAATCCCAAGATAATACATACTAAATGACATTTCATGAATCCGGCCGGTCCCCGGAATTTCCGTCATCATAGTAAACCCCATATTACGCCCTCCCATTCAAAACTTTTAAATGAAGCATGAGGTCTTTATTATGACAAGGTTGATCAGTGTATTCAAGAGCATCTTCTGATCAAGTTTGAGGTTGGAAGTATGCAATCTCATGATTATGGATTAATTTACAGTGTGCATGGATTTGCACGACAGTGCCTGACCTATTTAATTTCTCAGATTCACCCAATGTCACCACCAGCCAAAGTTGAACAGGTCGACCCTTTGAATTTTTTTTCGACAGGGCTGGTGGTGACATTGGGTGAATCTGGGAATGGCCACGACGATCGTGAAACTTCTACACAAGGTGCGCTTCACCCAGCCACGCGACTTTGTTCGATTGAAGACCCCACGTTTCATTGTAAAGTTCAGAGATACAGGCACTTTTATGTTTTACATATGATATAAGCGTTATGCTATATGACAAGTGGTGTTTGTTCGTTGTAAAGTAGCTTGACCCTATAGAGCCGAAGATGCAGACGGACTTCTTTGTGCAACACAGCCCATTTGCGTGATACTTTACAATGAGCAAAGACCACCTGTCATATAGCATCACGCTTACAGCATATGTAAAACATAAAGGTGCCAATATCTCTAAACCTTACAATGAAACATGGGCTCTTCAATCGAACAAAGTTGAGCGGCGGGGTGAAGCGCACCCTGTGTGCAAGTTTCACGATCTAGCTCGCCATTCTCAGAATCACCCAATGTCACCACCAGCCAAAGTTGAACAGGTCGACCCCTTGAATTTTTTTTCGACGAGGCTGGTGGTGACATTGGGTGAATCTGAGAATGGCCACAACGATCGTGAAACTTCTACACAAGGTGCACTTCGGCCAGCCGCGCAACTTTGTTCGATTGAAGACCCCACGTTTCATTGTAAAGTTTAGAGATACAGGCACCTTTATGTTTTACATATGCTGTAAGCGTGATGCTATATGACAAGTGGCCTTTGTTCATTGTCAAGTAGGTAGACCGTGGTAGAGCCGAAGATGCAGAGGGGCGTGCTTGTGTAACACAGCTCATTTGCATGATACTTCACAATGAACAAACACCACTTTTCATAGATCATCACTCTCACAGCATATGTAAAAACATAAAGGTGCCTGTTTCTTCAAATTGTCATAATGAAGTGTCGCGTCTTCATGAGAACAAAGTTGATCAGCATGGCCGAGAGGACCTTCTGACCAAGTTTCATGTTCGGGATCACAGTTATCGGCGGGTCCGGCCCTTACATCTTATCTATGTTCCCGTCCAAACATTTAGACGCTGCCATTCAAAATCTTCATAATGAAGCGTGGTATCTTTATGAGGAGCATGAAATTTTCAGGCTCGAGATGGGCGATCTCGGGGAGCAGGAGCGTCGACCTTACTTTTGCCTACATTTGGGCCGCCCCGCATTCAAAACGTTTATAATGAAGCCTGCGATTTTTAAATGAATGGAGTTGATCAGCGTGTACCAGCGAACCTACTGACCAAGTTTCAAGTTCAAAGTGGGCAATCCCAAGGTAATACATAGTAAATGACTTTTTCATAAATCCGGCGCTTTCCCAATTTCCGTCCGTTATAGTAAACCCCACATTATACCCTCCCATTCAAAATTTTCAAATGAAGCGTGTGTTCTTTATTAAGACAAAGTTGATCAGCATGTCCTAGAGCATACTGTGTGCAAGTTTCAGGTTCGAGAGAGGCAATCAAGGTCATGGATTAATTTATAGTGTGCATGGAGCTGTGGGATGGTGTCAATGGCTCTTTCCGCTAAATTTCCAAACCCAAATCAAACTGGGACCCCTCAGGTTAATACGCCTTCTGGGACCCATCCACAACACCCCACCACACCAGGTTCTTCTTTGGCTATATGGCAAAGCTTTACGCAACATCGTCGTAATCTTCAAGTGCAAAAAACGACTGTTTATGAGGATAAACCAGCAAAAAGTGAGGCTCAACACCGTCGTCATGAATTGACCTTTGTCCGCTCCAATGAAGAGAACAGTGCTGCTTTTGATCTTGCAGGCATTACTGATGTCTCACCCGAAGACTTCTTTGGGGCTCTTGTTATTCAACATCCAAGCGCTTTAGGATGGGTGCCAAGCAAACACTCTGCCTCGTGTGTTATCGTCTCCTTTGAGGATTCATGTTCTCGTGATGCGGCTGTGCATGCAGGGGTAACAGTCAAGAATCTAATGGTCCCTGGGGTTCCTACCGTAGGATTGGAGAACTCCGTGTATCAAGTCTCCTTAGATGGTCTCCCTCTCATGAATCGTGAGGTTTTAGCAACAGCATTACGGGCAACCATGGGTCGTTATGGTCATATATTGGATATCAAGCTGTGCACCGACAAATTCCATCTGCTCACTGGTCGTGGTTCAGTGCTTTTGGATATCTCTGCTGCAAGTGGAGAGGATGCATATCTTGCTTTGGAGCATGAAGTGCACTTAGAAATCAAGGGCAATAAACGCATCATTTTGGCTCGCTGGAGAGGAATGGCCATACATTGCAACTATTGCAAGAAAGAAGGGCATAAGATTGCCGATTGCCAAAAATTAAAGGAGCGCAAAGAACGCATGAACGCACGCAAGCTTTGTTTCATTTGTCAATCCCCCAATCATTTGAAGGCCGATTGTCCACGCAGCCAGCAACCTTCATTAGGTGCGAAACGTCCACGCATTGCTGATGCGGTTGAGGATACCCGTGTTTCTGATGCCAATGCAAATGATAATCAGACCATGTTGGTACCTGCTGAGGAGCCTTCCAGTCAACATTCGGAGACCATGTCTGCTACTGCACCTAAAAGACACATATCATCTCAACATCACAAACCAGGAGATACAATCGATGATCCTGCAATCATCTCTGATACGGATGAATCTGGTATGGATGATGATACGGAGATTAGGCTTCCTAGGGTGAAACAGGAAACAGAAGATATTGCTATGGGCGCTGATAGCGGGGGTATAGGCACTGCGCCTACGCCCACACAATATTGACATTAGTTGTCAATGAGATTACCGTAGCAACACTGAATTGCTGCGGTTTGAAAAGGCTGTCGAACAACCATGATCGGCAGTATGGACAAATCTTACGCTCTTTACGATACGACATTATGGCCTTACAAGAAACACATATCGATTCCGATCACTTGGGTGATATTACACAAACCATCCTTCAAGCACACTCTTCAGCATGGACAAAACATTGCGGCGTCATAAGTCGCAATCCTGCCTTCACTATTCACAAGATCACTTCTGCCTTAGAGGAACGTTTATTATGCGTAAAGGTATCACACTGCCAACAACTATGTGAAGACCTTCTATTATACATTGTTTATGCACCTGCCACTGCCACCGAACGCCCAATGTTTTATCAACAATTATATGAATTTATGCACACTCAACCCACACAACGCAGCATCCTGTTGGGAGACTTTAATTACAACATTCATTTACGCACACCCACTACCTTTCCGACCACATGGTGCAATTGGCTCAATTTAACATGGCATGATCCTTTTCACACCAACGAACAAACACGAGGCGCAGCCACTTTCAATCGTGGCACTACCATCGATTTCATCCTATGCTCCAACGACCTGCAGACTAAGATTCACCATCCCACCATCTCTTGTGTATCGCATACTGATCATAATGCCCTTGCCATTACAATGACTACAGGCATACCCATGAATGGCCCTGGTATATGGCGCATGAATCCACAACTTTTGCGCAATGACTATGTGAGAGAGGAAATACAGACATGGTTGGATGTGGCCACCTCACACTTACCAGATACCACACCTTGTCATCAATGGGAT
>JNEU01000575.1:0-42883 GCA_000697475.1 Lichtheimia corymbifera B2541
GGTATGATCCTGTTGTTTCTCGCAAGATTGATCGTCCGACTACATCATTGGTCGAGGTCGACCAACATTCTGGGAGGGGGGTAATGTCGCAGCAACATACCTGATCTTCTTGATCGGTATTATCTTTTGCATACAATCATCTTGGCATCTTTATGCTGCGCCCTCCATCATTACTTCGCCACACTCAATATATATTACTTAGCCCCATCATACAATTATAAATAGTGGACCTGATCATAGAATAAAACATTATCTTACGTTCTCTCTATTTTATTGTCTATTTGCCTGTGTGGCACTTCTATCCTTCGTGGTCTATATTCCTGTGTGGTCTTATCCTTCGTGGTCTATTCTATTCCTGTGTGGTCTTATTCCTTCGTGGACGTCGTCTATTATTCTCCTGTGTGGATCCAAAAAGAAAGACGACAGATGAGATCTGAAAGTGGTCACGTGGTCCGGGCCTCCTTTGTTGTATATCCTTTTGCGTCGTCTGGCGGTATAAGACCGTAGCCAGGGATGTAAACACCTCTTTACAACTACCCGCTCAATATAGACAAGAACTATGATTTACCGGATCAAAAGCTAAAGATTTATTCTCGGTGTTGCAGCAGCCTTTTATAAAGGCTGCTCAGCACCTCAGCATGTGCACATTACAAATCTAAAATATCATCCGACACCTTTTGGCGTCGTCTGACGGTATAGCATCGTAGCCAGGGTCTTTACAACCAGCAGCTCAATATAGACAAGAGGTATGATTCACCGGATCAAAAGCATAAAGGTGATATATACAGTGTGCAGAGTAATCTATGGGAGCTCCTATTTGTTAATATCAAGAATAGATAATGTATTATCGCAAGCTGCTACACATAATTAAGCTATTGTATACAAGGTATCTGCTCTTCACGTAAAGAAAGGCTGTAAGGCAAGTAGATAACGCTCTTGGAGACAAAAGGGCATATACTTTGCTAATGCACTAGGCGTACAAGTGATATCTATCACCTGCCGATGTATGCAGAGACAACATTGCACATGGCTTCTCAGACGATTCCTGGTAAATACGCTCCATCAGCTCATGCATTAATTTATGAATGCATCATCCAACAACAGACAGCAGAAATACCCACGCCCACAATGCACAATAAAAGGATGTTGTCGCCGTCCATCATACTCCCATACGCCTCTTTCCTCTGCCATCCTTTTTGATTGCTTATAAGGTCAAATGTCCAAGGTTTGTGTTTATCACATCTTTCAACCTGTGAACAAGTGCTGACCGTTGTGGACATCCATCATAGTAATGCTTCTTTGTAACGTGGTCGTCATTGTGATATTGGATCCTTATATTGAGGTAAAGCCTGATCATGTTGCGTGATGAATCGATACTCATATACAGCACCTATAGCTATCTCTTCGTGAAGCATCTGCAAAAGCTGGTCTAGGTACCGTGGTGTACTTCTGGTGTTAAAGTTGTCATGGTGCAAATACCAAAGTTCTCAACCAACCAACCCCCAAACTCCCATGGTGGTGACTTAAAGGTTTCCTACATCCACATTAACGGAGTGTTCGGTTTGCTTGCCACGTACAAGGCTATTGTGAACAAGTTCTATTACGCTAGACATGAACAATTCCGTGATCTAAAGTTATGGTTCCTCTACGCTCGGGGTACATTAATCACACATTATGATGTCCAGATGTATTTGGTAATATAATTATGCTCGTATACTAACCACACTTGATGTAGGTGATGCTGTTCATCTCTGGATTCTCTCTCTATTTACTCCTGACGTATTATTACTAGAAAGGGTCTACAAAGTTCTTGTACCGAATGATGTTACCAAAGCTTTTCTTTTATTGGATATAATGAAAATGATGGATGTGATCAAGGTAAGATTTATTATTCATATACGCATATTTGAACAATACAATTGACTTTAGCTTGTTAGCTGGACATGAAAGGACATATGAGGCGCTGTGTGCGGTAGATAAAACGCACACTGAACATTTGGAAGCTGTGCTCCTTGATGAAGCAGGCTACCAAAGGACGGGCATGAGGACCAAGCTCACGTGCTGGTAGTGGGTATGCAACGCTACTCCTCCAAAGTCTTGTTACATCAGGGCCCCTTCCTTAACAATCCCACTACACCAATGATATCCTTTGCTGTCATAGTATTTTAGCTGTAAATTTACTACGATATCCAAAACACATATATTTGTACCATGATTCCTTAATTTAAAGAAATGCAAAGAGTGAGATTATCTGCTGCTAGTATTTACAAAGATTGTGTATACAGAGTATCCAATGCTCCCAAGTGGATTATAGATCTCGAATGAAACATGCTAGGTGTTTTCCAGCAAGGAGACAGGGACACATAACGATGTCTACAGTGGCCGACAAAGAAAGAAGGATGAACATGGGTCCAAGAGTGGTAATATGAAATAGACAATTATATTTGATATACTATGAAATGGGTATAACTTGGGTAAAGATATGTATGGTTGCTTCAAGTTCATCTTTTTGTATGGGTTTGCTAATGTATGCATTCATGCCAGCATCAAAGCATTGTTCTCGGTCGCCTGGCATCACGCATGCTGTCATGGCAATAATGTAAGGTTGTTTCCCAATCAAGGTATCCGGTGTTTCACGAATCATGCGCGTCGCTTCCAATCCATTAAGCTCCGGCATCCATACATCCATGAAGATCAAATCAATAGGTTGACCTTGTGCTGCCGAGTTGATGACCAAATCATATGCTTCTCGCCCATTCTGTGCCATGAGTGGTTGAACATTCAATTTGCTGAGCATGCGTGAAACGACTTTACGGTTGATTGGATTGTCATCCACAAGTAATGTTTTCACTTTGACGAGACATTCAGACAAGGGTCGTTGTGATGACAAGGTGTTCTTTTCTTGTAATGCATGTGGTTGCAATAGGTGCTGTTTTTGTTGTTTTTCAGTAACCGTAATGCCATCGCTTGCTGAAACTTTTCCAAGTTGATCATGAAGAGCGTGAATCAAGGATGAATTCTTAAAGGGCTTATAGAGCACAGCTGATCTTGCAACGGTAGCATTGAGTGGATGCCGATGATGCGACCCGTTTTCGCTGCTGTGGGATCGCCTATCCCTAATGCAAACAGCTGGCAAGGTGGATACAGGACATGGGAACCACCGTTGAAGTGCATCCAAGGCAATATCGCTTGTTGTTGGTTGTGGGCCAAGGGGATCAATGATCTCAAGATCCACATCAATGAGCAGCAAGGTCGGCCCATCATCATTGGTTGACTTTTCTTCTTTCAATATATCCATCGCTTGTTCAAATGTATAACATCGAGTGTCGATCATCCCAAGGCTGTTCAAGATACGTTTCCATGCTGTTTGAAGCGTTTGATCCTGTGCAATCACCAATGTATGATGTGTCTCAAATTCCTTCAGCTTGTATTGCTCAGCAAATGTCAGGGTCTTTGGTTGCTTTTGCATCATGACTCGAAAGAAAAAGGTCGATCCTTCATCCACAATGGATTCGAACCACTATATACGAGTAATTCCCTGTTACTATTGTCCACTGCAAGATATCCGCATAGCACATACCATATCACCATCCATCATGCGCGCCAATTGACGGCTAATCGTCAAGCCAAGACCTACATAAATGTAACTTTAGTATATCTGTATTGCCTATATTCATATCGTCCGCTTTACCTGTTCCTCCAAATCGCCTCGTGGTAGATACATCCACTTGAGAAAATGACTCGAAAAGCTTGTCGGCCTTATCCATTGGTATGCCGATGCCAGTGTCTTCAATTGCAAACAAGTAGGACACCCATTCCTCCTCTCCTCCTCCTTCCTTTTTGGAAATAGCAGCAGCTTGATCTGGATCTCGGCACACCCTTACTGACACATAGCCTGACGCGGTAAATTTGAATGCATTGGAAAGCCTACAAAGTCCTGTCAGTAATTTGGAGCAATACATAATGCGATATATACCTACATGTTGAGCAGTATTTGCCGAAGCCGTACCAAATCACCATATACTTGAGCAGGTAATTCTCTCTCCACCTCATACCACAGCAGCACGCCTTTGGCAAGAAAGTTGTCGGACACCAGTTTCATTGCACTTTCAATTGCAAATGTCTAGAAGAAAAGAGAGTAAACAAAAGATCAACACGATTTGATAAAGTCATACCAGGTCCAATGGATTCTGCTCCAGTGATAGGTTCCCTGATTCAATCTTGGAATAATCGAGGACATCGTTGATAAGAGACATTAAATGATTACCTAAAGTAGCGTTCATCAATATGCGTAAAGCATGACGACCCAGACAAGCACATACCAGAGGATTCGATTGTTTCAGCACATTCATACAAGTCCGAAGGTAGATCGCTCTCCATCAAAATACGTGACATGCCAATTACAGCGTTCATTGGTGTTCGTATCTCTAAATATATGTAATCAGCATTTGGGGGGGGGGGCTTGTGCATGAATAATAAATGGGATTACCATGAGACATGTTTGCCAGAAAAGATTGCTTTGAAGCAGCGGCCGTCTCTGCAGCCTCTTTTGCCACTTTGAGATCTAACGCATAATATATCATCATTATGCTGTTCTCCCACCCGAACCCAAGCCATACCTTTAAGCAATGTTTGTGTCCTCGCCTTTTCCTCCTCTAGCTCGATTGTCCTTTGTTGTAAATTGGCTGTTCGCTCCCGTACCAGTTCCTCCATGTCATTGGCGTACTTTTCAAGCTACAAAGACTATAAGTAAATGCTATAGAACTACCGCAATAATACTTACCAGAATAGCCATTTTGTCCACTACATTGTCGAGGCCACCATAAGGATCAAAGGCTTTGATTCGTTGCTGGATATCACATGGTGTTGTTAGCCACACGCAACCCCTCTACTAATAGGGAAGACTTACTTTTAGCGATGAAAAAGAAGGCCGCATGCTGGGATCGCGATCGAGACACTCTTCGATTATCTTGTTGATTTTGCTAACGGCATAGCCATCCTGATCCATATCTTGAGCAAATCGAGGTTTCAAGTCGTCACTGCTGATGAGGCGGAAAATAGCCTTGTGGGACATTCTCTGCTCTTGGTACTCCTTGAATGGCTTTTCACGGCTGACAATCTCGTTCATAATGATACCAACGCTAATAAGAAGATCTTGTCAATGTGTGGAATGCTCATCATGCATTTGAAACCATACCTGTATACATCAGAGCGTTTGGTTGGCATAGCAACGCAGGCGTCGAATGGGAGTATTGTCACGGTCTCAGGGGCTAACCACAAGAGCTTTTCATAAGAATCGATAATCCTCGGTTGGACAGTGTTGGATGAATCTTGTAGTGGCAGGTAGTTTTTGCGTATCGAGGAAAGCGTCAATGGATCAAGAGTTGAGATGCGAGTGCGCATAAGTCCATAGTCGGTGATCTTTAATTCCCATTTCCCGGTAATCATGCATGAATGTGATGTCAGACATCCGTGATACTGAAACTTTGAATTGTACAAGAAATCCATTCCTTTATAAACCATAGATGAGTACGAGTGTAATGCATGCTTGTGCCGATTCACGTACCTTGGATCAAATCATTTATCAAGGAAAAGCGGAATATCCAGCTCAAGTCGATATCCGTGTCATCCAAAACGTCAGCTAAGGAGCCTTTGCTACAGTATTCTAAGGCCCGAGTCAACCATGTTTATCCCATGTATATTTGTAGCTAACACTTTACCTTCTACGATCAACGTGCGATGTGACTCCACGCAAAGACCAACAAGCTCCACGAGATTTGCATGCCTTGCTTCCTTCATAAGAGCAACCTCCTTCCTCACATCATCATAGACCCGCAAGCGTTTGAATCCAAGTGGTTTTATCAGCACAGGCAGATTGCGACTATAGAATACCTTAGTCATGATGCACTTTTTATAGCGAATTGGGCATACTTACTGTGATCCAACGGTATACGCCATGTGCTTTTGTGCTTTGTGGCAGGAAGATTCATCGCATTGTGATTTTGGCCTATAATAGTATTACAAGGTGAATATCAAGACATTATGGATCATTCTTTCCTATCGTAGTACCTTGCTAAGCCTAGCATTTCTTTTTGCATGATAAGATCGGGGTCTGATACGCTGTTGGTGTTTGCAGCTGCCAAGTGATGATGCCTTGGTAACGTGGTAGCGATGGGCGTATCCATTCGAGAGATCGTGCTGCGTCGTTGCGATCCACGTTGTTGTAACGTGGCTGGTCTTGATCCAATCTTTTCCTTGTCGTAAAAGGTGTTGTTGTTTGTTGTAGCAAATATATCCTCTGCAGAGCAACTTCGCACAGGTGGGGTGGCAAGCACAGTGGTTGGATGAGGTGCCACAAGGTCCTGATAAGAGAGCATCCAATCCTGATCGTATAAACGGCTCTGCTTACGTATACGCTTGCGACATGTCCAGGCAATACCGGTTACGACTGCAGCGAATGCGATAATGCTGATAGGGATCAGCACGCCCATGAGCAACCTTTTACGCGCAGCATCTTTATCAGCTTTATACCGAAGGCAGTTGGGGTTCTTGCGACCTGCTTTGTCACTGCTGCATAATGCACAAGCTATGGATCCAGGTAAGGCAAAGGTTCCATAGGGGCACTCGGCACATGATGGCTGGTCGACTTTGTTGTTGAAAGTATTGACGGGACAAGGATGGCATTGTAGGGATGTCTGAGTATGATTTGCATTGTCCAAGCAATACAAGCTCTTTGAGAGTGTACGATAAAACTGGCCAGGGGGACAAATGCTTGTGATCCGCGACGCACTCACTTTGGTATATCGCCATGGTTGATGATGAATGGTCTTTCCAAATAGAATGTCCAGCGATGAAAGAAATCCCATAGAGAAGAGGTTCATAGACCTAGTAATACCCCTTAGCCATATTTCATCTTTTGCATTGCATGCAATCAACCTACCACATGGCTTTGATACGCCCTTGTAAGAATGCTTGAACTTGATCATACAAGTCGGCTGACGTATATAAGCGAGTAGTGTTGCTCATGTAGCCCTTCATCACGCGCTATTATGACGTCGCTGATGAATAAAGATGTTACATGAAAACAGGATGATGAATGAAGACTTACATTGTTAATCATCTGAAATGCGTATTCTGAAAATGTGACATAGGCGTCTGCTAGGTATTCTCTGGAATGCAATGTGGCGAGGACTCTTTCAAATTCAATATCCATGGTCTCGGGTGTCGAAATGTTGATAATATGCACCACGTTATTCGAGTCGAGATTTGGAGTCGAACGTTGCTGCTGAAATTGATCATAAAAGAAATGACAAAAGTCGCTTTCCTTGCCGGTCGTGCGTTCAGAAAGGCATACAGGCGACATGACCTTATCCTCAATCATCACCTGTGCTACTGATGATGCAAGCTTTTTCTTATCGACGGCGATAAACGATTCCATCCTATGAAGAAAGCAAATAAGCTTCTTGGTCATTGTTGATGTCAAAAAGGTACAACTTACGGTTTGGATAGCTGAATCGGCTCAAAAAAAGTACCAACGTGGGCAAGAGGCAACTCGCTTGCATTCGTAATAGATGCACCATAATTGACAACTGAAGGATCGCTAGATTGAAGGATGATACCATTGACACCTTGCTTTGCAAAGCTTGCTAGCTCTTGTCGTAAACGATGTGGATGGCCAAGGTAATCGCCCATATCTTGATTGAAAATGGTCCAATTGAGCTTGCGTGCAAGATCTCCTGCTCCTGCCATCAATCCAGAGCCATATGTGTCTCCTCTTGTGTTGGGTACAACGGCTCCCACATAAGCTGTCCTATCATTCAAAGGCACCAACGTCGTCTGCTCATTGTCGAGAATGTATGGTAACGTGTCATTGGTAATGAGATTAGGCCCGGTCTTGATAGTCTCATTCATAAAAACATCATGGCCCGTCAAAATCTATTGTATACATGAGGATTAAAATGGCTGCATGTAAAGAAAAAACATATGACTTACCCGAAGATACATGTAAAACACTGGAAGCGCTGTCTGATAATAAGGAAGCTGTGATATGCCAATGGTATCTTGATGTTCGGCAAATAACCTCGTCATGTTGGATCCACCAATGTCGAAAAAGGCCGCTCCAATCCGTTCCAAAGAATCGCTTGCCAAGAGATCTAGGACAGCACCTGCAACAATATCCACACCAATCTTGAACGAGTTAGCACTCTTCATCCCATTGATCACCATTGTTTCATGCAACTTACTGATCCTCCTAGTGACACGACCGAATCAAAGGTACCATTGGACAAGAAGGTATCACGAACCTGAATAAGGGGCTGAGCTGTATTGTTGTAATCATGCAGGGGCAGTAGCACTGCTTGATGATCCAGGACGGTTTGTAGACTATCGAATCGATGGTAGAACGTTGCATTATCCAAATCACCGAGTTGAATCACCAAAGGTCGTTCATATCCTCGATCACGTAGCTCTCTCCCAAGCATGGTTGCTGCTTCATTGTCATCTTGCAATACACGTGTCAATCCAAGGCGTTTAGCATATTCAAGGCCGGTGTTGAAGACAAGGACTGGGATATCATGTTCAAGAGCATATTGGGTTGCTTCAAAGACTTGATCATTTGGAATCGTGAGAATGATGCCGTCAACTCGCTGTCAAAGGGTAACACAAATGTTAATAGACCCGTGTAACATATGAAACAATGAACCCCTTCCCCCCTCCTCCTGCATAAATCACATGCATTGTCTACGGCTGTCTGGATATCCTTGGTCATTTTACTGCCGGTGTTGACAAGATGTCTGTTCCACTCGACGTGGATATCAGTGATAGCTGCAGCATCGCGTGCACCTTGTTCAGGCTGATGGAAGAACGAAGCCATTGCAGAATCGTGCGAAATGACAGCAATGCGTGGACGCCGGCCTTGGATGGAAGAAGCATGCTTGTCATTGCATGAAGGAATGTCGGGTTGTCGCTCATGCTGCTCGTGTTTGTTGTCCAAAGCAATGTTGGAAGAAGCTGGTATTCCTGTATCTGCCCATGGTATTGCCGACGCCATCACGTCATTATACGTAGGTGGAGTTGTGTCATTGTTGTTGGATAATACAAGCGGTGATAGAGCAAGAACAAAGAGAAAAATCAAGAATGAAGGGGTTGCCATCCTGGTATCAAGAACAACACCGCTCCTATGGACACACGATAGGCGAGAAGAAATGAACCAATCCACCCACCACTTTCATCATCACCATCATCCTCCATAGTGTAAATTCTCCGGCTACGCTATGCTTATCCAACACTCGTCAGATTGCAAAGAAAATGTAAACTTTTTAGTTTTATTCATCTGTATTGTATCATGGTTTATCATAAACAATATCATACTGTGACATTGACAAGAGGATAGAGGGAAACTGGATGTTGATAAATGAGTGCATCTGTGAGAGAGAGGGGGAGAGGAAATGAATGTGAATGCAAGTACAGGCTAGTCTACATGGGTAGCATATATATATCGTCAAGATACAGCAAGGGAAATAGAATGAGTGGAGAGTATCATGCAGGAGAATGGGGTATGTGTGTGCGTTAACGATTGTAACTGTTGTCTAGGAATAAAGGGAATGTAAGAGAAAAGAAAAAGGAGTGGAGTATATAAAAAGAAGAGACGTGGAGGTGGTGGTGGATTAATGTTGATGATGATGCTGCTGTTGACCAGGTTGCCGTTTTCGAACCATATTTCCTGCAGCAACCTTGTGAAAACGAGAATCACATTCACGCCATGAACGATTGGGGAGTTCCTGTGCTACTGCTTTCCAAGCTTGCTTGAACAATTTTGAATGCTTTTTCATGGCCATAGCTAGCATTTGATCTTCGGTGCTTGACCATTCTCGATGTTCCATGGTTTTGGTTTGTAACGTCTTGAAACGACCCCAACAACATCCACGAGAACGATGCGGAAGATATGTTGATGAGATCATAGCCCATGAAAGGCCTTGGCTATATCCTCGTTGTAAAAGGTAATCTTCCTCCTGTGTCCATGGTGTTCGTGTTTGTGGTCCAGAACGATTACGAGGCGGTGTTGCGATAGGTTGTTGTTGTTGCTGTTGTTCGGGAGGATGGATCATGAGTGATGGCAATGAGTAGGGCGAACTAGGTGGCGATGATGCAGGCGTCAATGAGGGTGATGCATTATAACAAATCGACATGTCGGGTGAGCTGCTTTCTTCAGAGGATGCTGTAGACATGGTTGACCATTGTTGACGGATATTTTGGGGATGGTTATCCATGGGTGGTGGTGTTTTTACACACTCGTTGGTAGCGTGGTTGGTAACAATAGACGTTGCATCGGAAGGATGGGAAGCTGTCAAAGGGCAAAGAAGGTTTTTGAGATCCATAATAGCAATGTGGTGGATAAGATAATGAAAAAGAGAGACTAGGGAAATGGGTCAGTGTATGAAGATGGAGCAGCAGAAATAAGCGGTATTTATATGCATGGATGCAATCCATCTACCTCCCCAGACTCTTGTCAATTGAGAGTGAGGAGACTGTAGTGACACCATGATAGCATCATTTGTGTACACATTCACCCGCTACGATGTAACACGCATAACCATTTGTCATCTAACTTATTATCTGGTTTACCTCCCCCCCTCTCCCACCCCTTATTATCCCTCATTGTACCTCTGCTTTGGATCTTTGACAGTGCTGCCGATCCCCTTGTATCAAGGCAAGTCCATCAATCATTTTTTGGGGGCCATGTGTACGTGTATGTGTGTGTGTGTGGCATACCATTTAGCGCATGATGTTGCTTCTCACTTTGTATGGTTCATTCGCAAACAGCACTCGTTGCATCACACTAGACGCATACACACATGCGCACGCACACATATTTACATACACGCTCTCTTTGGCTGCTGCCCCTTGTCATTGATGGTCTTAAAGAATGAAGAAGAATTCTCCTTCGTGTCTCCTTTACATGAGATTGAAATACACGTCCGTTCCTCCACGTTTCATCATCATTAAATGAATAGGAAGCAACGTACGTATAAGAGAGTTTGATGAAGCTTAATCATAGCGAGCAAACTTTCATCTGTGTATGGTAGCCAAAGCACTGAAATAGCTAGGCGATGTCATTGTTGTGCGAATAATGATGCAAGTGCCTGTTGTGTCAACTCCTATAACATCACCTGCTGCTGCTCAGCTTGGATCATCATACTTTTGCAGATCTTTTTTCGTTTCTGCTGGTGTGCTCTTTGTTCCGCTGCATGGGTGTATCAGGAGCATGCATGACAGATTCCTGTGAATGAAGGAGACCCTGAACCCTTACGATTCCTTTTTAGGTCACTAGCCCATTTGGAAAGACTAGGGTCCACTTGCGAGAGGGAAGAAAAACGTGTGTTACACTCAGCAGTATTTCATCGTTCTCATCGACCATCACCGAAAACCATAAAGGGAGGGAAGGAAAGAAAGAATAACAAAAAGTTGGAGGAGATAGGAGGAATAATTCTGGTGACGAAAAAGAATGCATCATGGATAGAGTTAGTTGATGGTGTTCTAAACGCTTACAATGTATACAAGAGAAGAGCACGAGTATGCCTTGTTTACATGGATTTCATGCACGGGCATTGTTCACCTGTTTCAAAGCACAGATCCTTTTATTATTATTATTTTTATTATTATCATTGTACATACAAAGCCCTGGTAGGCTAAACTGAGTGTAAGCATTAACAGGGTACGGTTAATGTCACCATTTTGTTTGGGGCTAGAAACTGCTTCCCTCCTCACGTACCCTGAATCGAATAGCTGCTTGCGTGCACGATCATCGATTATGGTGGGGTATGGTTGATCGTCCAAAGTGTTTCCAACTTTAGCCAGTGACGCGCGCCACATTGACAAAAAAAGAAATCCAAACTTGTCCCCTGTGACATTAAAAAAAAAGGGGCGGGGGAGATGTGATGTGAGGATCTGGAAATTGCAAAGAGGAAAGGGGTAGTAGGGGGTACGCGTGGATGTGCACCAAAGGGAAAAAGAAGGAAAGGGGTGGGTTATCGCGCGACAAAACGACTTGTACCCATGCAACATAAAGGAGCCACTTGAAAGGGAGCCAAGACGAATACACCGCCAATGAACAATAATCACAAAGACACCTGACCGCGTTTTCCCTAAAGGTGGTGAACATCTTGAGTCGAGTGAAACCACCCCTTGATTATCGCACGGACACCCTTGTTTCCTTTGGCTTTATTCACTTGTGATGATTGTTATGGTCGATTCCTAACCATGGTCTTCATCATTCACGAAAACAGGAGAATGATATGAGTAAAAGAGCAAATAGGAAGGAGAAGAGAGTTATCACGTATACACACGTACACACACCCCTGTGCTCAAAGAGCCCCTGACGCTTTAATATTTGTATGTATGTTCTTTTAACTATTGGCAACCTCATATGATATGGTTTTAGACTCTCCACAATGCGCCATTACCTAAACCTTAATTTTGCTCCGGGCCACTGGTATAGCATAACTGCACCTGTCAACTTAATATTCCTCTCTTTTCCATGCATGAATGATTGTGATTGGATAAAAAAAAGCAGTGAATGCCTTTACTGCTGCCATGTCTCCCATTTCTTATCGCTGCTACTACCACCACCACTACTACAATGGTGGTAAGGAAAATCCGTGTAAGCGTATAGACTCCCAATGACAACAGGAGGAGGGCGTGTAGATATGAGCACATGTGCAGCATGATGCATACTTTTTTTGTGTCATCCTCGGATCTAGAAGAGCGTGGACCGTGCTGTCTTTGTCGACATGCATTATGCAGAAGAATATTGTTTGGTGCTCATCAGATGACCACAGTCAAAATTGTTCTCAGAGTGCACTGACTTTGAAAGACTAACTTTAATGGAACGAGGGTGAACAAGTAGGGATTCTTAGAACAGCAATTGATGGTGGTATATGGTATACTACGCGTTTTGCACTTTCCCTCCTTCGCTTGACCCCATATCACCTGGTTTGCCGATTATTGTTATTAGTGAAAGAGAAGATCCCTGAGATGCAGGGGAAAACAAATGCGATGGGACCTGCCAGAAATGGCATGTCTTATCTTGCATGCAATGCAAAAGGGCATGGTAATACAGAATTGACAATTGCTACATAAGTCCGATAGTGTGTCATTGTTGCAATATGCTATACACACAGTGAAAGATGCCACATATATAGCTCATCAGCCTATGTGAACCTTTAGTGCACGTGCAGAAACCGGTTGAAGACCTCCACTGTGGTATGAAAAGGGCGGCAAGAGCGATGGATAGGAGGGTTGATCGGCCGTGACAAGGAGCGAAACAATGCTCTCTCCGCATCTGGTTATGGATGTGTAATGTAACTTTGACGATTTTCTCATGCACGTCCCTCATCATTTGAGAGGAAATTTTATGATCCCCTCCCTTCTTTTTCCATCATCAAAAAGGAACGTTGGGTTATCGTTCCTTTTTCCTCCGTTTCATGACTCCCAATTTAACAACGTTTGTTTCAAATAGCAACGACAAAAACAGGGACCATATAATGAAAGAGCAATAATCAGGATGGCATTACTGAGAAAGAATGTGGTACCTATTTCATTTCCTGATTCTTGGGCTCATCATATCCTTTTTGCGACATAAAGAGTGTCCTGTCGCACATGCCAGTCAACCATGTTTCAAATCCCTTGTTTACTGGCACGATTGTACACCTTGTCGAGTTGCCGGCGGTGTCCCTGCTCAGCATTGCACCCTCTTATTACACAATGACTACACCAAAGTTAATCCGTGTTTTCGTCATTATGCACAGTTGACCATGTTTCATCTTGAACAATGATCACCCTAAATCTCGATCCAGCAGCTATAGGGGTGGTAGTGGTGAGAGGAGTTCAGGTGACCAATGAAGGGCTGGTAGTAGCCTGTCCACGTGATACCAGTAAAAGTGATATGTCTCGGTGATGACTATGTATATGAATGTATGGATGGGGTTATTATAACACCGGCTATGACTAAACAATGATGGAGTGCACGTTAATGTCAGTATGGCATGTTGATTTAAAGCCAAACTGCGCTTCTGTGAAGGCACGTGATACGATGATGCTCCCGCTGTTATAATATAAAGCATCCTTGTGCCGCTCTTATGAGCCGGGCTTAGTAGTTAACCTCATTTTCTTCAAAACTGATCACTAAAAAAGGTGATCGTATTGTAGGTGCATTTATGGATGACCCAATAGTATTATTCGGTACATAAATCGCATTCCTGACGAGGTGCCTGCCAACGTTGATCTCCGTTGTTTGTAACAATCAAACAACATAATGGGGAAAAGACTCGGATATTACATATAATGTCATTGTCTGTATAATTCATTGTTTAAGCAGCTTCATAATGGATCAAAGAGGGTGGGTAGGGGTAGCATGGATACGGGTGCATAGTCACGCGAACGCGATTAACAACCGCATTTATCGATCATGTTTGAAGAGCGCGTTCTCCTTTTCACTCTCTATCCACAACCCAGTTTATTGTGGGACGACTCTCAATGAGTAACACACGTTTCCTTGATACACTAAGAAAGTATGATTTGCAGCAGGTACAGTATCAACAATGGGTTTGCAACAAAGCAATGTTATGCTAATGGCGATATTATGGTAGTATTATCCCAGGTACAAAAACGCCCGTAGTCAAGTAGTAGCAATGGTATTGAACCCTCCGCTCATGTGAATACTATAGTCTTTATTCTCAAGGCATGTCAACTTTGAACGTTTTGGCAGAGGTAAGTAAGAAGAAACAAGAGCTTTAGGAAGAACCAAGATTGACGATTGGGGGGGGTTCATTTAGCTATCCATGCAGGATTGTACTCGACTTGGCGTACGTTCGATTGATGACAAGCGTAGATTTATGGCCTTGGCTGACGATGCTAAGCGACAACTGCAAAGCAAAGCAACCGTATCACAGCATACTCCTATCAAGCGATCTTCAGCAACGACTCCTCCACATACGTCGACTGCAAGGAAACGACAACATGTCATTCCGCCTTCAGAGAAACAAGCTCGACGCATGACCATTGCACCACAGACCGTTCAACGAGCCAATATCACACGTACTGGTATCCCATCCTCTATAACAGCGGTCAATAGCAATGCATCCTCCACTACGACTACAACTACCACCACCAATGCACGCAACAATCGACGTTTATCTTATCTTCCTCGCCAACATCGATCTCCAATCCGTCAACCACAACACCGGTCTCCTATTCGCAAACCAAACACAGCATCGTCATCATCAGCTCATAGCCCTATACGTAAATCAACTACAACCGCCACCACAGCAGCAGCAGCAGCAGCAGCAGCAGCAGCTTCATTACCCCATAGTCCTATTCGTCGACCAATAACATCATCACCTGGATCCAGTCCCTTACGCCCCACTACCAACAGCAAAACACCACCCAAAATGCCAAAGTTTATGGAAGAATCAGGTGTGGAAGTAAAGCCAGCTGAAGAGCCTGTTCAAGTTCAAAAGCAGCCAACACGTTATTTGGATGCATACGGTATCCCAGTCAACGCACCACCTAGACAACGGCGACTTAGCAACGACGGATTATCTGGATCATCACCTGCGACTGGCACTTCGATCATGTCATTTGAAGAATATATTCGCGCACGTGCTAATAAGACGACAATCCAAGCTTCAAGCGGCGCAAATAACGGCAACAGTGATCTACATCAACGTATCCGTGTCTGTGTCAGGAAACGCCCTCTCAGCAAAAAGGAAATTAATCATGGCGAAATGGATGTTGCGCCTGTTGTCAGTGCAAGAACGATCCAGATTAATGCTCCCAGGTTGGTTACAAAACACACATACACATCATCACTCATGATCTAATCTTTTCAATTCCAGGACACGTGTGGATCTCACTCGATTTACGGAGCAGCACTCGTTTACATTCGATGATGTCTTTGATAGCAGCACTACAAATATTGATGTGAGTGAACCAACTTTCTATGACATAGGTCGGCCCCAGCTCACGATTATGTGATGATAGATCTATCGGCGAACTGCATATCCATTGGTGGAATATATGTTTGGTGGTGGGAAAGCAACATGTTTTGCATAGTAAGTATAGGAGGGGTACGCCGCTTTTGAGACAAGGGAGTTTAACTTGCGTTCGATAGCGGTCAAACGGGTAGTGGCAAGACGTACACCATGTTGGATCCCAAGCACGGTCTCTATGTACAAGCTGCTCATGATATTTTCCACATGCTTGGCAAGCCCCAATATTCACATCTCTCTGCCTGGGTTGGCTTTTATGAGATCTATCAAGGACAGCTTTATGATTTGCTCAATCAAAGGAAGCGGTTAACACCTCGTGAGGATGGCAATAGCAATGTTGTTATTGCAGGCTTGAAAGAGTTTCCGATCAAGGACGTTGACAGGTTGATGGAGGTCTTTGACTTTGGTAGCCAGGCCCGTACAACAGGTAACGTGGATACCAACATGGAATATCACAAGTATACTGATGCGTGTTTAATAGGCAAGACGGGTGCCAACAACAACTCTTCTCGATCACATGCAGTCTTGCAAGTGTTGCTTAAATCCAAAGGAGACAATACGGCCATCCATGGAAAGCTCAGCTTTATTGATCTGGCAGGAAGTGAACGGGGTGCTGATCGAGGCGAGGCAAATCCAAAGACCAGGTTTGTATTTATAGATGGAAAGGCAATTATCGATCAATGCATGCTTATATTGTTTGCGCTTAGAATGGAAGGTGCTGAAATCAACAAGAGCTTGCTGGCATTAAAGGAGTGTATTCGTGCCCTTGATCAAGATAAACGACATACGCCTTTCCGAGGAAGCAAGCTGACGCAAGTTTTACGAGACTCATTTGTCGGTGACTCGCGAACGTGTATGATTGCGACCATTTCACCCAACAACCCCAACAGTGAGCATACTTTGAATACTCTACGATATGCTGATAGGTAAGGACAAGCGGGATCAACCAAAGAACATATTTTAACTAGGTTAATAGAGTCAAGGAACTCAAAGGCGAATCTGATCCACGGTTGCTAGCTGAAGCAAAAACAGAATCACAGGATTTGATGCCACAAGATGATATTGCCAGCAATGCCAACTCGGATGCTTTGTGGGATGACGACCAGACTGAAAACCTTTTGGATATTGATTTCCCCAGCCAGATGAGCTCCACCGCATTAGAAACCCCCAAATCACACCATCCAGCAGCTGGAAGTGGAGGCGATAGTGACATGCCTGACAGGCAACGGCACATGATGCGACGACTATCATCACCACCTGCAGAGGTATTTGAGCTGGCACCCGAAGAACCCTTTCAGGATGAGGATACCATCATGACACACCATGATAAACAGGATCCACCACAAAAGCATGAACCACAGCCCATGGAATTGCAGCAAGAAGAGGAGGACGCCAGCAGCAAAGAAGTCTCGGTACAACAGATACGCGATTTTATCAGCTTACATCGTGCACAAATCAAAGAGCT
The DNA here is from genome assembly GCA_000697475.1 of Lichtheimia corymbifera B2541. Classification (NCBI taxonomy): domain Eukaryota; kingdom Fungi; phylum Mucoromycota; class Mucoromycetes; order Mucorales; family Lichtheimiaceae; genus Lichtheimia; species Lichtheimia corymbifera. The sequence goes on from JNEU01000575.1 coordinate 17,512, forward strand.
TGATACTTGCATACAACGCGAAAAGAGGATGGTGTCCAACCTGTCATTAGCGGTCTCCAGTCATTATGATTGCAGTGAAAACAATGGACCTGAAGAGAGCAAGGAGAGCCATGAAAAAACCGTTTCATTGTACCAGTCGTATCTCAAAGATCTTGACGACGTGCTCGATGAAAAGTATCATTATGTCGAGGCTTTAAGAGAAAAGGTCAAACGAGAAATGAGAATCATGCCTGATAGTATATAATTCAAATATTCCCAACACCATGTACTTTTACATAAACATGCTATTCAATTGTAATCGATTTGATCTGAAGGAGGAGGAGGATATGGATGAAACAAGCAGACCCCCATGTGGATTACTGCATTTGGTAAAGATGACAGTGGAACAAATTGCTTTTGCATCATCACATACATTTGGGCGGTTGAGATAATGATGCTTAGTCGTGCATCTGCATGTGGTCAAAATTCTCGGGTGATCGATAAATATGTATGTTTATGCATGCTGAGCTCTGAGACATTAGAGCCTACTAATTACTCTACATCCATGATACAACAATGCCCGTTGTTGTTATTATATGCTTTCCATCATGTTGCGCCATACACGTGGCAGACCGGGAAAAAACACAAACACCTGGAATGAAATTGCTGTGGGAGCGATGGGATGGGAAGAAAGACCAAAAATGGGAGGAATTACTGTGGCAAGGTGTGTGGATCGTCCTGAGGATATGTCAATGGGAAAAACAACACTCGTGTGCAACTTGACAACGTGAGAGTCGCCATCGCCATCCACGGTATTCCCAAAAGTAAGCAAGGAAACTATCACTAAAATAGTAACGATAGCTATCAGTGCTATAACCGGGACAGTGGCTGCTGATTTATATGCATATGCATGTCGCGACAACGTGGCCTATTGTTTTGGCGTTGCTAGGAAACAATGTGAGAGATCGAGGAAAATGAGGGGCCCCATTAAACAATTCTTCGACCCGTGTGTGTGTAGCGTTGCATAAGCGTAAAATATCATGTAATCTTTTAATCATGAGATCGCATTTCTTTGATGAATGGCGCATGTGTGACAAGGTCCCTTTTTTACATTTTCTCTCTCTGCCACTTTTCATCTCGATGCATTTTATTGATTCTTGGAAGCATCTTATCAACGGCATCAGCATGAGAATATTAACAACACGTACATCCCACATTTCCTATCAGCCAACGAAATGCAAACCCTTATTTTTGTGTAGCCTGCATCCTTGCTCTCCCACACACAGGCCATATGTCCTTAATGTGCGCGGGTTTGACACCCGAATACAAAACGATGCCACTACTGCTTTGTAAAGGCTTCGATCAGCGACCCAAAAGTATGGGATAAAAGAACATCCGTTACGACGATAATAGGGCTTAGTTACCAACCACATTCAATTGCAAATGGTCATACTCCCCAGCTGCACAGACTAACCGAGGCTGTGTTATGTGGGGGTGTTAAAGTGTGTGGGGGGAATGGCAGTATAAGATGATGATTGGCCTTGTTTGCCGCGGGAATAAGCATACGACATTTGCCCTGAGAAAAAGTCAATGGCGGCAAATAAAAGAACGGGAAGTTTTGGAACCGCTCTCTTCTTTTTACTTTATTCTGGTCCGGTCCCTTTTCCCACTTGAGACATTTGTTAGCACAAAAATACATGAACGACTATCCACAATACGCTGCACCACAATCAACATCAACATCAGCAAGCAGAGATATGAAATCGGTTCCGCTTTACCAACATGATCAAATACCTTATTCCTCGTTCCAACAACAACAACAGCATCAACCTACTAAAAGACCATCAGAAGATTTATCATCCAACCCAATTAACGGTGATCTACAAGATGTCATCTTTTATTATCAGTCGCAGCCAGATATGCTACGCTTGATATTGCAAAGCAAGGTTGAAGAAGATCGACGCAGAGCAGAAGAAGCCAAGCTGCGTGCCAAAGAACTTGATCTACTCATACTCCAACAACAACAGCAACAGCAACAACCACAACCATCACAGCAAACGACTTTCACCCATATTACCCAAACACCCACCCCTGTATCTTTTGATGAACCCTCTTCCTTTACTCGCCGACCTACACCTGATACCTTAATAAGCGATCATCGCTCACCAACTACGTCTCTATCCATGGGTGGTGCAAGCACTCATTCTGACCATAGCGAGATGTTTTCGCCCATGACTACATCCGCTGTACCGGCTGGTCCGGGTAACGTTGCCATGTTTCCAATGGATAGGTAAGCGTGCGTGTGTGTGTGTTAAGCATTATCATGTATGTTGACAACTTTTATGGCAAACTAGTTATCCTCCTGTATCCAAACCTTCGATATCATCATCACCAATCATGCCCAACAATAACACTACTGCCATGATGGATGATAATGTATTTCATTTGCAATCCAGTGATATGTTTTCATCACCTTATCCATCACAACCACTACAACAAAATGCATCATCATCATCATCACCACCACCACCTATCCAACGATATGAGCCTTATTATCCACATCGACCACGAAGACGACGAGAAATGCAAGCCGTAACCAAGATTGTCGAGACTCGGGAATACCCTTATGCCGATGGCTACTTTTGGAAGAACAATGGCAATACGATCCAGAAAAAGACAGGCAACAAGAGCGTCTACTACAAGTGCTCAAATAGTGCCAAAGTAAGAGATTTGCTACCCACATCACAGCTTGAACAATGGCTTACATGAATAATTTTTTCTTGTTCTAGGGCTGTCCGGTAAACAAGACTGTAACATGGAAAGGCAACGGCGAGTATTTGATTAAATACCGTGGCGAGCATTTGCCAGATTGTGGCCATGTACAGCGTGTTTTGGATATGTAAATACTACTATATGTTATATTATTCCCTCCTATTGGCATCCCAATCATCCCCGCTTTCCTTCATCAATGTCCTTTGTATTCTTACGTCTATAGATCCTTTACCCAATTATACCACAAATCACCCCCACTCCTATGCATTATTACACACGCACACACACGCATATACACAAACCGAAAAAGAATAATCATATGACAAATGGGGAGATTTTCGCAATGTTGTTGCACAAAATCCTCTCGCTCTCTCCATGAATAACGCTTATGTAACACAACGTGTCAAGTGTGACAATTTGAAACCTGTTCAAGCTGATTGGTCTGGATGAAACGGAATCTGTAAAATGTACGAGTCCCCCACGTCCACCCCACGCTGTTCTGGGTTATACTTTTCGGCTGGAATTGAAGCAATTGGGTTAGGTGTGTGTGGATGATGAAATAATGTACCCGGTGCGTACTGTACATGTACCCTGATCCCGTCGTGGGAGCAGCACAATTGCTCGCCCACTCTTTCCAAACATGGCCCAAGCTCATCTACCAGCAAGACCCTTCCCAATAACCCAACACGCTTAGTCATGTGCACCGCGCTTTCGGATTAAAGGGTTCATTCTCGAGAGACATGCAAGCTTAGCAAAATGTTATTATGTTTTCTGCCACCGCTCCGATACATACACGTGAGAATGTTAAGCATGTTCCCCGTTCAACAACTCCTAAATTTTTCCGCGGATGTATGATCTTGTATGACGTTGGCCATCTTCAGGGTCGACTTTGGATGGTATTCATCATTGCCCTTTTATGTGACTGTAAGTAGAACTTACTAACGATTATAATTACCCCAATGAGGCCATCATGTTGACAACATCCTCATCATCCCATGCAAGCATCCCGTGTCAACCATCGAAAGTATGGGACAGATACCAAAGATTATGATGATGACAACCATAGTTGATACTACTTAATACTCTTTGTATACCACCATCCATCCATCCATCCATGTATATAGATATTTCCCTCACAACTGCATTTACAAGATAAAGGGCCTTTTAATGTTTGATATTGCTTCGTCTACAATTACACTATGATCATAGATCCATATCCATCCGCCTATTGTACTGCCACTGCTAAGGATGCTGCTGTGTGAGGATCATCGCCCGTTGGAGCTTTACTATTTGCACCACACCACATTAGAAGTCAGCAAAAAGGTTCGATGGATCAAATGTATTGTGCCTTACCCCCCAATTACACGGATTTGGTACACGCCTCATCGTCATCCTCCGTCTCCATCTCATCCTCTTCTTCTGCTTGTTACACTTGTCCACGGCTCATTGCAGCGGGTCGAGAGTCGATGTCACCATCGCTTGCCATGTATTGTTCAAAGATCCGATATATGTATGTTTGTGCTTGCACCGATATCGCGATCGAGCACCTACCAATCCAGTTAAACACCACACTTCTCATGCTCATGTCGCATACGTACAATTTGACAGTTGGGGCACCATTTCATTGCGTAAATCTTGTATCAAAAATCATGGACTTGTACTCGATTAGGGCAAGTGGAGGTCCAGTGTAACCGTTCGCTATTATCATCCATGCACCATTGACGAGGTCTGGCACGTGTCAAGTCGTCCATCCCCATCATCACGATTGTATTTTTTTCCTATAAGTCATGAACAATTGATGAGGACGCTTTCTTCAGAAACGTATAGATATACTTACGTGTGGTTACATATCAACGTCTGTGGTTCTCGAATTGATGTAGCCGCCCATCATATTCAGGCCATGTCACACTGGTACGGAATTCGTCGACCAAGATAAGAAGAGAACGACGAGCGATCCTTGCTCAGAGGATCTAAATGGTAAATGATAAGTTGGCATTGAACCACCAAGTGATTGTCGTAGTAATATTTACTTTCAACAGGTACTGCTTGATGGCGTTTTGTTGTAGCTCTAAAGGGCGCTCGGCTCCATATGCTCAATATCAGGCTCGTCGGGTTATTTCATATCACATCTTCTTGAAAAAGTCGTCGTCGGGCACGTGCTGCACACTTGGCGAGTTTGCGTTGCTTTTCCCCCATGTCTTGATGGTTGAAAGGATGATCACGTAGCTAGATTATACCCAAGTTAGCCATGCAAATAATGAAATGTGTCTCTTGTTTACGTACATCCTTGCGTTCTCCAAATTAAGGATCTGGTTGACGATCGACTCTTGAACGAAGAAAGCAAAGCAATAAACACACGTAGGGTGCACCAGTTTGTGTGTGTGTGCGCGCGCGTTTGGGCTCGTGTGGATGATGAAACAATGTCTTTGCGTACACCAAGGCTTCCTCTTTACTGTTGTCACTCGTCTGCTGTTGCTCAAAGCTCCTTGGACTTGTCTTCGTGTTGCTCATTCCTAGACGCATGAGCTGCTGCGTTGCATTAACGACAATCGAAAAAGTGGTCTACAGTAGAGAAAACGTCTGTTGAAGAAAAGGACAAGCATACCACCCTCTCAAAGCTTCATTTACGTTGTTTGCCGAGTGACAAAGCTTACATTAAAGCTGCTGCTGTCGAGCAAGTACAGTGTTGAAGTAGTGTATTCGTGGTGCTGATGTGTTCGTTGACAACTTGGAAGAGATGAGACAAGATGCATAGCTGCTGGTGTCAGCTATCAAAACCCGTTCGAGTGAATTTGAGTCCCCGCTCTACTTGGGCGCAAAATTCCATTCCTGCACACTGTTTATGTAGATAGCTTGTTTGTTGCTATTAGGAACACCGTCTCGGTGGAGGGTGAAAAGTGAAATACAGTGTAGGATGAGAACGCATATATTGATCATATGGTGTCCCGCACCAAAAGCCATCATGTCCGCTACACCATATAACGCATGAACAACACAACGTATAGACAACAGGTTTTATGGTTCGATGAAAAGGTAGCAACAAACAAGAAAACGCGGCCTAGGGACTAACTATGGTAAATGAAGTATAAATACTATGCATCCAATGCCATTTCGTGTTCCGAAAAACGCCATCAGCACGACTATTACGCAGTGACACAGAACAACTAGCGAATATCAATGTATGCAAACGCAGGCCAATTCTTCGTCATTCGCCCAAAGGAAAACTTTTTATCAATGGTATACATACGTGTGATTAACTATATGAAACGGGTGGATACCGGCATATCATATGTACTGCCATTGAACGCGATTTAGGTTCTTGCGTTCATGCATCCTCAGGAGCATTTGGACATTGATGCTGTCACTGCAGCTTTATACGTAAACGGGATCTACTACTATTAACCTCCTCTTGGAGATTTGCATAAGACGGCTACATCCATTCCCGAAATGATCAATTACTTGTCGTCAACGACTAATGGTAACCGTTGACATGACTTGGAAAGGTTGCTAATGATATATTTGTTTAGGGGCCTCTTGTGGGTATTTGAGCGTGTTTCGATGTAACATAAGAACTTGTTTCAAATATCATTGTTTGGTATACTTCGTGTGTATTTGAATGTGCTCGGAGATACTCTTGAAAATGAGGTAGCTTCAGTTAGCTATGTAATGCAAAGATTGCTCTCAGTTTGACCTATTAACATGCTCGATAGCATATCCATTTGATAGTGCTCTTAGATGGTATCGCTATGAATGAAAGGGTATGATGAACCTATGATATCCAGACTAAACTAAACAGCTCGATGAATATGGTTGATGACATTGGCGAATCGGTATGTCAAATGGGAGCTGAAAAAGAGAAGGGGACAGTACACAAAGAAGGAATCCAGGTCATCTGATGCATGTGTTACAATGCAAAACGTCGGCATAATGTGGCTAGAAGCTCTCTGGGCTGAAGTTGACGAGACGGCCAGGCGTTCGTTCGAGACAATTATAAGAGAGGCCCAAAGAGTTCGAGTATTTGCTATCTAATCAAGCTCGTTCTCTGCTGCATGATGAAGTTCTCAAGTCTCCTCGTTGTCTTTACCGGTCTTTTACTTACTGTTGTCTCTGCCGCACGATACGAGGCCATTCTTAATTTCCGACCAACGCCTCCCATTTACCCACAGCCTTATTTCACTGTGATTGAGTTGCCAGACATTGGAAAATCGCTTCGGGTCAATTTATGGCAAACTCGCAACCCTCAGACTCTTACTGAAGCTTACGGAGACAAACAATCCAAAGGCTATGTTGAGGTTGACGACATCTCCGCTTTTAATGGACGATACGCAGGGCTTGTCAATGATAATACAGAATATCTTCATTTGAGAATCCAAGGTGATGGCCAACTGTTTACTTTCATTGGTCAAAGTGCAACGAAGCGACCAGTTACAAACATGAAGGTTCGAGCAGACGTGCGTCCACTGGTGGAGGATGACCTATTTAGCTGGTGGTAGTTTCGGTGCTTATCACGTCACCCTTTCATAGCTTGTGATAGCATGCATTGGATTTCTTTGTCTTTATCTCCATAAAGCATCATACTTGATTTCTATAAAAAATAGTGTGGCATCTATATATCTTTTCCCATGAAGCGAGGTGTAGGATATAATGCGAAGTTTGGCTTGGTAGAGGCATTGTAAGGATGTCTTATGTAGCCAATTAGAGCAGCAAGTCACCTTCACGCTTTTGGTATTAGGCCCATTGTTGCCGTTTCTCTCTCTCTCTCTTTTACTTTTCGCATATCAACAACCTTTTTTACAGGTGGCCGACCTCGCCTCACCTTTCAAGTTTTACGTGCTCAGTCAAACAACAACCGCTCGCTTCTTTACAAGCGCATTCGATCCAATCATACAGCGTCGTTGCTTCTTCTATATACGATTCATCCCAATTGTCGACGCTACCGCAGCATCGCTCACTCAATAACCTTATATTACAACTCTTCCCTATTTCATGTCCCACGATTTCCAATCTTCAACTTCCATTCTACTGACAAACGACGATCAACAACAACTTGAGCAACTGCAGCAACAACAACCCCCTCTTGACACTACTCAATATGGCTCCAACAACAACACTCCTTCAAAGCCAACTGACAAACGCAAAGGAAAACAAGCCTTTGATCCAAAGTATGTGGGAGGGGGAATATATCAGTGCTTGCGTGTGGCAGTGTGTATACTCATATTGCGGCGTTTAGTGCACCTTGCTACATCCAGCAATTGTCGATAGAAGTCTTAGCCCATGTCTTTGCACGTCTTGATCCAACATCCTTGGCTACAGTGGGTGGCGTTTGTCGCTTCTGGAGACATATTGTCATGGATGATACCTGTTGTAGGTATTCGCACCCTTTGGAAAACGATACATCAATATTCAATCGCATTGGGTTTATAGGGAAGGATGCTTTTCTCGCCTACTTTGACACATTGCCATTCAAGCGTCTACGTAAGGATAGCTGGAAATCAGAGTACATTTTACGTACACATCTTATCAGGTAATACAATGGAACAGTAAGGATGATGGCAATGATGCTGATGATGAATGATATAGACGGTGGGAAAAGGGTCGTGGTACTGTCATCCAATTCAATCCCAAGGTTGGATCCATCAAAGGTCTTGCTGTCGATTATGAAAATTCAACCATGCTTGTAGCTAGTGCTGAACAAGGCAAGTATGCAACAATGAGCCCATCGATCGGTTGCTTACATGATAAGACCAGGTCTTGGTGTCCGATGTAATCCAACTACAGGAAAGGTCGAGCGTCATTTGATGTACAGCACAAACGATAACGTCCCATGCCCTGTGAGGACTGTGGAAATGGATGGGTATGTTATTATTATTATGAGATGTTACGTGTTCTAACAACAATGTTAGGCAACGTATTTTGTGGGGTTTTCATCCCGGATTTATCACCATGTCCATGCGAGGCAAATCGGCGGGTGGTCGACAGCTGCGCGTGTTCTCCGATTTTCATCAAGGCGCAGTGACGGCTTTGGCATTATCCACCTCTTTGCGTGAAGTCGTATTGAGTGCAGGCGAGGATGGAGCAATCAAAATCTGGGATGTGATTACTGGTACTTGCGCAAAAAGTATGATCGGTAAGTAGTCTTGAACCCACCCATATCCTATAATGCATCATCTCATCATTTTATGATTATCAGGGGTGATGGCTACACCGACTTGTCTTGAGATTACCAAGGATTTCCGTGTTATTGCTGGTTATGCAAGTGGTGATATCGTCGTCTGGGATATCCATGTTGGTCAAATTGCCAAGGAACGCCGTGACGAGATGCTACGTCGCCAGCATTTAGATGCTCAAGCAACAATCCCATCGACTACAACAACGGATTTATCCACACGCCGTCACGTCATATCACCCAAAACTGTGGATACAGGCACTGCCGTTCAAACTATCAAGCATGATGCTGATCTGGATGTGATGCTGGTGACATATGCAGGATCACACGAGGTGTGGAAATATTCTATCAAGACTGGCGAATGCCTTGCTGTTTATGGTGGCGATAAGGGACATATTGGTACCATCACGTGTATGGAATGGGATACGACATTGCCTAGTGAAACAGTGCCTTTGCAAAATGCCTTGAAGGTGAAAAAGAGTGGAGTTACCAATGGAACGTCATCCAAACAACAACACACCCCGATTTCCTCTCCTGTCAAGACCATGCGTGTGATGGTTACTGGTGATGCAGAAGGCACTGTTTGCGTGTGGGATGGTGATGCGGTTCAAAAGGATGGCAAACCTATTGCACCTTTGCGTGTTTTACAAGGACACATTTGCCCCATTAGTGCCATACATGTGGACGGATGCAAGATTGTCAGTGGAAGGTAATTGTGTTGGGATTTTATGAATGATTTTGCACTTGCTTACATTTCCAATAGTGATGATGGTTGGATCAGGTTTTGGGATCCTTTGACCGGCAATTTATTGAATGTGTTGGGCAACAAGTAAGTAATTCAACTTTAATGTCTTGCTATTGCTGACAGTGGGTTTTCGCAAAAGGATTCCTCGCAATGCCCCAGTGGATCGTACGGATGTGAGCATGATGCGTGTGACCAATATCCACTGCGACGAATATCGTGGTGTGGCTACCATTGGACATCAAGTCAAAAGTTGGGATTTTTCACCTGACAAGCAATTCTTGGATAAGCGCAATCTACGTCAAAAAGGCAAAGTTGGCAACGGCAATGCACGTCAGCTACACTATGAAATGAAACAAGACCTTCGTGAGAGTGCAGAAGCTATCAAACAAGAGCGTTTCGAACGTGAACAACATGCGAAGGAGGTGCACAAGATGTCATTGGGTGGTCTGTCGGATGAGGAAATGCTTGCATATGCCATGATGCTTTCTCAAGAAGAACAAGGAGCTACCAAGGATAAACCTGTGATTACGAACGCTGATTATGTGGATGAAGAAGACGAGGCCTTGATGCAAGCCATGATGGAAAGCTTGAGAATGGAGGAGGAAGCTAAGGCTGCTCGAGAACAAACCATTACGCCGCCAGCTGCAAGCTCGTCTGGATCGTCAGAGTTGGATCATTGGCCCATGCTGGGTGAGGGTAGTGGCGCAAGCAGTAGCGGTAGCAGTAGCAGGGCTGAGATAATGGCGGATGCAGACGATGCTTACGATGCCGAACTCCAATATGTTTTGCAACTTAGCCAGAAAGAAATGTAGATGATTCCTTATTATACCAGTAAATAGAATTGATGTTTGATATTTGATCATTGAATATGTTTGATACGAATGTTACATACATCTGTTTGTCATAATGAGTTAGGTAAATGTAAATTGATCATTCTTGACCTCTTAACCATACCATGGTCAACTTGAAAAGATCCTTAAGGGCAATCATGGGCGGACCTTACTATAGGCTTACAGAGAAAAGTATCCATTATGCACTCTCTACCAATAGGATCAACCTTTCAACTCCTGTCACTTGGCTCGTTACACAAACAAATCCTTCTACATCTTTAGCGCTAATGTGAGTGGGGCGATTGACAATGAATAAAGACCACCTTTCATATAGCATCACACTTACAGCATATGGTAAAACATAAAGATGCCTGTTTCTCCAAACTTTACAATGAAACGTGGGGTCATCAATCGAACAAAGTTGCTCGTCCGGTCCAAAAATATCTTGTGTAGAAGTTTCACGATCGTCGTGGTCGATCCTAGATTTCGCAATGTCACCACCAGCCAAAGTGGATCGGCGGTCGACCTCTTGGGTTTTTTTAGACGTCCATTTCCGAAATCGGGCTTCATGGTGAAACTTGCACACAAGGTCGGCTTGACCCCGACGAGCAACTTTGTTCGATTGAAGACCCCACATTTCATTGTAAAGTTTAGAGATACAGTTATCTTTATGTTTTCACTATGCTCGCTATCAGTATGATGCTATATGAAAGGTGGTCTTTGTTCATAGTCAATCGGCTCGCTTATATTAGAGCCAAAGATGCAGGAGGGCGTGTTTGCATAACACATCTGGTTGGGTTGACCTGGAAGGGTCAATGCATGACAGGTACGCGAACGCCATTTCCAATGCATACATTGGCAGCTAACATGCACTTTTTCCCATTCCCAGCTTTTGCCCAATCCACTTCATGGGAAAGATGCGTCTGCTCCAGACATTCATTTCCATGATTCAACTTTCTTGATCCGAGCCAATTTGACTGAGTTACGCTCAAACAAAGAGCATATCAGCCCATAGATAGTGCATGCATGCACTATCTATCGGCTGATATGCTCTTTGTTTGAGCGTAACTCAGTCAAATTGGCTCGGATCAAGAAAGTTGAATCATGGAAATGAATGTCTGGAGCAGACGCATCTTTCCCATGAAGTGGATTGGGCAAAAGCTGGGAATGGGAAAAAGTGCATGTTAGCTGCCAATGTATGCATTGGAAATGGCGTTCGCGTACCTGTCATGCATTGACCCTTCCAGGTCAACCCAACCAGATGTGTTATGCAAACACGCCCTCCTGCATCTTTGGCTCTAATATAAGCGAGCCGATTGACTATGAACAAAGACCACCTTTCATATAGCATCATACTGATAGCGAGCATAGTGAAAACATAAAGATAACTGTATCTCTAAACTTTACAATGAAATGTGGGGTCTTCAATCGAACAAAGTTGCTCGTCGGGGTCAAGCCGACCTTGTGTGCAAGTTTCACCATGAAGCCCGATTTCGGAAATGGACGTCTAAAAAAACCCAAGAGGTCGACCGCCGATCCACTTTGGCTGGTGGTGACATTGCGAAATCTAGGATCGACCACGACGATCGTGAAACTTCTACACAAGATATTTTTGGACCGGACGAGCAACTTTGTTCGATTGATGACCCCACGTTTCATTGTAAAGTTTGGAGAAACAGGCGCCTTTACGTTTTATCATATGCTGTAAGCGTGATGGAGTTGCTTTCTCTAGTGGATCGTGTCGGCTGCATGAACGGAAAGATGGAGAGCTGAGTGAAATGGCACGTGATTGTTACACAAACACGTCTTTGACAGGTTGCTGCACAAATGGATAATGTTGATGATTGCCTTTAGGAATGTATGCATGTAAACAACATCCAATGATGAAGATGTGTCAAGGTACGTGCACGGCAACAATGGTTCCATATCACATTTGGATGTAGGAAAGGTCGAACTTCATAAACAACTTTAATTAAGAGGATGGATAATAGTGCAAGCTGCAGGTTGGATGAATTGATAATGTAGTAGTGTTTGAGAAGGAGGAAAATCGGTGAGCATATGATCAATGATGGGTGAATGTTGACGATATGGAATAGGAAACGTGGTGCGTGCATGGTCAATGAAGATTGATGAGGGGTATGTTTATTTGGTTGGTTGGCTGGATTACGTTGCTACCATCATGCCTATATTTTGGTGCGTGCGTATCAATTTCCCTCTTCGTGTTGCTCATTCCTAGATTCGTGAGCTGCTGCGTTGTATTATGAGAATCGACAAAATGGTCTATAGTAGTGAAAGCGTCGTCTGTTGAATAAAAAAGACCAGCGTACCACCTTCTCAAAGCTTCTTTTACGTTGTTTTTCCAGTGGCAATATTACATTAAAGTTTCTGTTCGAGTGATTACAGTGTTGAAGTAGTGTATTTGTGGCGTTGATGTGTTCCTTGACAACTTGGAAGAGATGAGACAGGCTGCATAGCTACTGGTGTCAGCTATCAAAACCCGTTCGAGTGAGATTGGGTCCCCGTTCTACTTGGGCGCAAGATTCCATTCCTGCCACAAAGGCGTAAAGCAACACCATCTACTAAAATGATAGCTTGTTTATAGCTATTAGGAACACCGTCTCGGTGGAGGGTGAAAATTGTGTGGAATGACAACCCATATATAGATCATATGGTGTCCGTATTATCTCGAAACCCATCTTACCCGCTACACCATATAAGACATGAATAACACAACGCGTAAACAATGGGCTTTATGGTTCGATGAAAAGGTAACAACAAGCAAGAAAACGCGGACAAGGGACCAACTATGGTAAATATTATGCACATAATGCATTTCATGTTCCGAAAAACGCCATCAGCAAGACTGATACCCAGTGACACAAATAGCTAGGGAATGTCAACGTATGCAAATACAGCCCAGTTCGTCATTAGCCAAAGGAAGCCATTTTGGTGATGGTATAGGTGTGATTGACTATATGAAACGAGTGTATACCCACATATTATATGTACTACCATTGAATGCGATTTAGGTTCTTGCGTTCATGCATCTTCAGGGACATTTGGTGCAAAGCATGATTATACGCTTTTGAATATTGATCCTGTCACTGCGTCTTTATGCATACATAAGCGAGATCTACTATTGACCTCTTCTTGGAGATTTGCATAAGACGGCTACGACACCCATTCCCGGAATGATCAATTACTTCTTGTCATCAACGACTAATGGCAATCATTGACATAACTTGCAAACTTACTTCATGATATATTTGTTTAGAGTCCTCTTGTGGGTATTTGAACGTGTTCCGATGTAACATAAGAACTTGTTTCAAACATATTTGTTTGGTATCCTTTGTGTATATTTGAATGTATTCGGAGATGCTCTTGTAGATGAGGTAACTTCAGTTGCTAATGCATAAGTTGCTCTCAATGGGACCTACTAACATGCTCGATAGCATATCCATTTGATTAGTGCTCTTAGATGGTATCGTTATAAATGAAAAGGTATGAATGAACCTATAATATTCAAGCTAACCCAAGCGTGGTTGACCAGATTGGCGAATTGGTATATCAAATGGGAGCTGAAAAAGAGAAGGGTACAGTCCACAAAGAAGGGATCCAGGTCGTCTGATGCATGTGGTACAATGCAAAACGCCAGCATAATGTGACTAGAAGCTCTCTGGGTTGAAGTTGATAAGACAACTAGGCGTTCGTTCGAGACAATTATAAAAGATGTCCAAAAAGTTCGAGTACTTGCTATCTAATCAAGCTCGTTCTCTGCTGCATGATGAAGTTCTCAAGTCTCCTCGTTGTCTTTACCGGTCTTTTGCTTACTGTTGTCTCTGCCGCACGATACCCGGCCGCTCTTAAATTTTTACCATCGCCTCACATTTACCCACCGCCTTATTTCACTGTGATTGACCTGCCAACCATTAGAAAAACGCTTCGCGTCAGTTTATGGCAACTCGACCAACCTCAGACTCTTACTGAAGCTTACTACGGAAAAGTATCCAGAGGCTATGTTGAGGTTGACGACATCTCCGCTTTTAATGGACGATACGCAGGGCTTGTCAATGATGATACAGAATCTCTCCAGCTGAGAATCCAAGGTGATGGCCAACTGTTTACTTTCATTGGTCAAAGTGCAACGGTGGAAGAAGTTACAGACTTGAAGGTTCGAGCGGACGTAATTCCAGAGGAGGACGATGACCTATTTAGCTGGTGGTAGTTTCGGTGCTTATCACGTCACCCTTTCATAGCTTGTGATAGCATGTATTGGATTTCTTTGTCTTTTGAATATAAGTGCTCTCCATAAAGCATCATACTTTATTTCTATAAAGAATAGCGTGGAACATCTTTTCCCAATGAAGCGAGGTATAGGATATAATGTGATGTTTGGCTTGGAAGATGCATTGAAGGATGATGGCCTATCCAATTAGAGCAAGTCATTTGCACTCTTTTGGTATTGGTCTTTCTTTCTCGCTTCATTTTTCGCATATCAACAACCTTTTGTTACGGGTGGCCGATCTCGACTCACCTTTCAAGTCTTACGTGCTTAGTCAAACAACAACCGTTCGCTTCCTTATAAGCGCATTCGATCTATTCTCTCGAATTAATATCTTGCAATAAAATTGTTCGAGAACCAACTCTGCCTTTCGTCTACCAGTACGTGAACTAGGAAGCTATGACAAAAGGGCAAAAGCATCCCGATACAATGATGTAGATGGTCGAAACTCGCTTTCCAACCTTCGAGTTTCTATTGCCCTTTTACTCCAGACCCCAACCCAAGTGATCCACATCTTGCACATATGAACTGATTGTAATCTTTTAAATTTATGTTGAATTCAATGAAAAAGTCGAAGAATAGCACTACGTTTATCGAGTAAGTATGATAAGGGAATAAGCTACGGGTGAATCACATAGAGGGCAACAGGGTTAATTGAGCCATTGCATTCTTGTTTGCTGCCGTCCTAATCATCCTTCATCCATGACTGTAGAATAGCTGCTGCATGCATTGACCTGGGTATTCCAATAGCGTCCATGACTGTAAAGCACCTTTCGCAAGATATCATCCATTTGGTCGATCTCATCCGATCCATCATCATCCTCGACCGTATCCTCGTGATCGTTCCTGTGGACGACGCATCAGGTAACCAAAGCAACACTCCAGGATATCCTATCACTGCACTTGGTTGCATCCATCCATCAAATCCAGTGTGTTGATTGAAGATAGCCATGTGATAGCTGATGATATGCTCCCTTCTCCATCCGGCTGCTGGTCAATCCTCCTTGGTCATTTTGCAACGCGGCGCACCCAGGTGAAGACCGTGTATATTGTGTACTTGATAGATGGTATTGCATCATGCATTTTAAAGCAAGTTGCTGCAGGTAACTTGAGATGATGGAGTAAAGACCTTGCTAATACCAACAGCTTCTACGTTGGTCGTGGCAGAGGAGTGTGCAAGAGCGCGTGTTGTAGTAGAGTGATAAGGCTGTGAACGCTGTTTGAGACAATGGATAACTAATGGCAACTGCTGCAATGAATGCTGTTACGCTTGATGGTGGCAGAGGATTGTACAAAAGATGATGGAGTGTCAAGAAACGCGGGTGATGTCGTGGGGTGCACGTGCCAAAAACTCGCCATTCAGTCAAAGACAATAGGATCAGGACAGTTGTAGAATTGACATGGTGGGCTAAAACAGGACAATCGTTCGTAGGCAGTAGCTGTACTTGAATGGGGCAACAGTTGAGAATGGGAGGAAGATGTGTTAATTTGGAAGTGGGAAGGGATGGAAATTAAATACGTTGACTTGCCAGACATATGTTTGAACACTATAAAACAAATCCATGACCTTGAGATTGCATACCTTGAACCTCAAATTTTCACACAAGATACTCTTGGTCATGCTGAACAAATTTGTATTAATAACAAACTCACACTTCATTTAAAAGTTTTGAATGGGAGGGTATAATGTGGGGTTTACTATGATGGACGGAAATTCCGTACCCGCCCGGATTCATTGAAATGCCATTTAGTATGAATTACCTTGGGATTGCCCGTCTTGAACTTGAAACTTGGTAAGAATGTTCTCTGAGTCATGCTGATCATCTTCATTCATATAAAAACTGCACACTTCATTATGATAATTTTAAATGCAGGGCGGCCCAAATATAGGAGAGACGCTGGATGGACGGGAGCGTCCCCGAGATTGCACACCTTCATCGTGAAACTTCTACACAAGATACTTTCAGCCCCAACGAGCAACTTTGTTCTATTAAAGACATCACACTTTATTGTAATATTTAGAGATACAGGCACCTTTATGTTTTAGATATGCTGTAAACGTGATGGAGTTGCTTTTTCCTAGGGGATGGTGTCGGCTGCATTAACGGAAAGATGAAGAAGTGAGTGAAATGGCATGTGGTGGTTAGACAAACACGTCGTTGACAGGTTGCTGCACAAATGGATAACGTTGATGATTGCCTTTAGGAAGGTACGCAAGTAAACAACATCCTCCAATAATGAAGGTGTGTGTAGTATGGCAACATCACATTTGGATGTTGTACGTGGGAGAAAGCAATTTCTTGTTCATGTAATCCTAATCAATTCAACGGAGGGATCACTTCACTTTATCTCTCAAGGTCATCCCACTACTCGCATGTATATATATAATTCTTGCATTCCCGATTCATCGAACCACCTTTATTATCCCATCTTCGAAGTAATACTATGTAATCGACGAGCGTTCACAACAGCGGATTTATTGGGTGCTGTGTGCTATCCAAACCGGTTGTCTGGGATTGATGCCGCGCTCATTCACACTTGCAGTAATCATTATATGTATATCATCAAGAACCTGCTATTTGGCAAGTGGTAAAGAGGGCTATATGGATCAGAAATAGCTCATGCGTTCCTCTTTGTAATCATCTCTGTAGTTCTTTATTGCTTTGTTACTTATGTCCATTGCTGTCTTTGTGATATGTAACCTTATTTCCTGATGGGTTCTTTGTGGTATATGCTTGGGTGCCGTCTGGTTTTCAAGAAAGAATGGTGCAGACCGAGTGGTCCAAGCCAATCATCCCGTGCCGTCCATATTTCAGATCCCCTCCCTCGTACATCAATGTCAAGCAAACATTTGCTTTAACACAAGGGTGTAATTGCCAACAGTAGCAAAAAAGCAGTCGTTGTAGTGGAAGATTATTATGTATTGGCCGACACTCATTGGTCAAATGGATCAACTACTGACGATTGAGCGTATGCACCAACAACTCCCCTATCATCATGTAAGTACTACATCAATATGGAGCAAATGCAGCATTTATGAATCGAGTGATAAGGAAGATACTCAGTGTTGACATTCAAAATATACGACAAGATACTGAGCGTTGTTTTATTTGGGTTAATAAAGAATTAAAAGTGATTGAGATGGATGCTACATGCTTTATGGATATGGCTCTTGATCGATCACTTGTGCTGGGTGGGTTGTGTGTGTGTGTGCGTCAATTTAATCGCAGACAGGCTGCGGCATTTTCCCGACGTCTTGCACACGCCTTATCTTCCTTTCTATTCCCACTATAATTATGCAAGCGTTCACATGCCAACGTTGTAAACAGCCATTACGCATCGACGACTCATTAGCAGACTTGGATTCAGCATCAGCCGATCTATTGACGGGTAAGCTCTTTTTTGACGTTGTGCAATGAGGATCGTCCTTGTTAAAGAATTGTGTGTAATGTGTCATTCAGCACCTCTTTCGGCCGAGGAACAATACCAGCAGCAGTTACGGCAGCAAAGTTCACGACACTCGACAACAAAGGATGCTCTAACAAAGCGACATGTTGGAGTGGGGAATAAGCAATCCATGGCAGGTGGCAGCAACAATCGATCTATGCGTGATAGTCTTCCTCTTCCTTCCGAATCGTTCGTGGTATTGACTAGGTCACAAGTGGGTCAAAATCAGGTGCCCTCGTCATCTTCACCATTGGCATCCTACTCTTCTTCATCTCCTGCTACGACTACATCCACTGCCATACCACCATCATCATCATCTGCTACTAGCAACCATCACCTCACGACTAGTCCTCATGCTACATCCACCAGTAACAACCAACATCATCAACATCATACCACCACTACCGCTACTACTACTACAACCACAGGGGCGAACAATACAGGATCATCATCATCTACACATGACGATACAAGCAATCGCAACAACAGCCTATCGCATCGTTTACGAGTTGCCAATCGTTTATTCAACATTATTTCATCCAAATCCAGTATTGATCATCCAATGTGTCAAGAATGTACGGACTTGTTGCTCGAAAGTCTCGAAAAAGAATTGGAAGACGTGAGTCGAGAACGTGATGCCTACATTGAATTCTTCGCCAAGATCAAGGAAAATCGAGTGGATGATGATATGCGACAAGAGCTTGAACGTGTGGTGGAGGAGGTATGTATGAAGATTCATTTACAACCTTGCTTTTATTGACATGGTATCTCTCTCTGATAGCTCAAGGAAGCCGAGAAGGAAGCTTTAGCCGAGCTGTCCAAGGTTCAAAGCGAGCACGAGTTGGTACAGCAAGAATTGGAAGAACTGGAGAGAGAATTGAAAGCATTGGATGATCGAGAAGAGCGTTTTTGGGAACAATACAACGATTATGAGATCAAGCTGGAGAACTTTCAGAATGAGCGTGATTCTATCAACCTAAAGTATGATCATGACGTCAAGCAATATGAGCGACTTCAACGTACCGTTGTATACAATGATGCGTTTTGCATATCTCAGGATGGGCCATTCGGTACAATCAATGGGTTTCGCCTTGGAAGACTCAGTTCGCATCCTGTGGAATGGAGTGAGATCAACGCAGCGTGTGGTCAAACCTTATTACTCCTTTACACGGTGGCCAACAAGCTCAAATTTCAATTCAAAACGTAAGTCAGACAAGGATGCATTGGAAAATGAGAGAGTATTAACATGGGTAAATGCAGATATCGACTTGTACCCATGGGATCATTTTCTCGAGTGGAAAAGGTGGATGGCGATATCGTAAATTCTTATGAATTGTAAGTAAAAGGAGAAAGGGTGTATGGATGATGAGGAAAGCTAACACAACATCACGTAGATATGGATCTGAAATTGGCTTGAGTCGGATGTTCCTGAATCGAAGATTTGATCATGCTATGGAAGGGATGCTGAATTGCCTAAAGCAGTTGACCGACTTTGCAGAGGAAAGAGATCGAAGTTTGAGATTTCCGTACCGTATTCACAAGGACAAGATTGGCGATTTATCAATTCGTGTACAATTTAATCAAGATGAAGCATGGACACGCGCGCTCAAGTATATGCTCACGAATATGAAATGGGTGCTGGTGTTTGCAAGTAGAGCCAACGTCTCCGTGGAATCTCATTAGATTTTATTGTTCTATATACCTTGTTATGATGCTATTTGATAAAAAATACAATCCTGTATAGTGTAAATGGTGGTGTTGTCATGGAGATGGGATTATAGTATATAGTGGTAGGGTGGCGACCATATACAGCAACCAGTCGGAGCTCTCCTGTTGCCAAATGCGGACGAGTTGCTGGAAGTAATCGATCCTTCTCTTCCACCCATCCTTCAAGTAAGCCATCCATCCATCCATTCATCCATCCATCCATCCCCCCACTTACATAGTTAACATTGTAGTCTTGGAAAAATGGTGACTCCCGTCGTCAAGCACAAGATTATCAAGAAGCGTACTGCTCCCTTCAAGCGTCACCAGTCTGACCGCTTCGCTCGTGTCGGCGTAAGTTTGAGAGAGAAAGAGAGCATTGGCACCACGAATGGAAGCTGACAAGAGATGTGGGAATATAATAGGAATCGTGGAGAAAGCCCAAGGGTATCGACAATGCCATGCGTCGTCGTTTCAAGGGTCAAGCTGCCATGCCCAAGATCGGTTATGGCTCTGCCAAAAAGCCCCGCCACATGTTGCCTAACGGTTTCCGCAAGTTCACCGTCAGCAACGTCAAGCAACTCGACCTTTTGTTGATGCACAACCGTAGCTACGCTGCTGAGATTGCCCACAACGTCTGTGCCAAGAAGCGTGTCGAAATCATTGAACGTGCTGCTCAGCTTAACGTCAAGGTTATCAACGCTGGTGCTCGTCTCAGATCCCAGGAATAAATGTGCTCGCTCATTTTGCATTTTGTTCTTCAACAATATCAACAACAACAATGACGATGATGATGTATGTGCGTGTGTATGCGATGGTATCATTTTTTTTTTTTGGTTTGATTTGGGGTTGGTTTTGCATGACATTTAGCGTGGAATGGGAAAGGATATCACAAATCAGGGGATAGCAATCACAACTACGGGATCATATGATGGTGGTGGCTTTATGAGGAGGAAGACTCTATCAAAACAGAGGAGACATGGGGTGTATTAGCCAAGTGTGTATGTGTGCATGGATGGGAGAGAGAGAACATACCTTGTTCAGAAGAATCAGCCCGCTTTAACATTTCTTGTACCTGAGATCAATCACCATAATGAGTGATACTTGCCAAGAAGCGCGCAAATAAAATGAAATGCCCGTGGAAAGTTACCTCTTGAGCTTCTACAGCTACACTCGCATCAAGATCGGCATATTGACGGCATATCGGACACGCGAATCCGGGATAGTGTTGTAACAATGGACGACAGCACTTGAAGTGAAAAGTATGAGAACAAGGAGCCACAAAGAGTGCTTGTGTTGGTGCAATGGGATAAAGGCAAATGCAACAATCCTCAATACGTGAATCTTTTTTGTCATTGTCGTTGTTGTTGTTCATGACAGTGTCCAGCACAGTGATATTGTTGGTTGGTGTGATCAAATTGCGTAACGATTGGAACGTGTTGACGCTATCATTCTACCCATGAGTGTCCTTTTTCTTCTCCTCCTGCTCATCCCAAAATGTATTTACCTATAAGCACTTGGTTGATGTTGCCATGTCCGATTCAATTCAATGCGCATCTTGACAGCTCGATAGATTTCTACATATGTATCCATGAGTACATTATAGAAGCATCGCTTGTATAAATTACCTTCATATCCACCCTGGTAATCCACTCCTAATTGGATAATATCACCGTCCTTGAGTTGAAAAGGTTTCGATTCTTGATTGGGGGCGCTCAATCGTACATGGTTTAAAAAGGTACCCGAGGAGGATCGTGTATCGCGGATATAAAGCTTATCAACCATGAGATCAAACATGCAAAAGAAAGGGGAGGGGGAGAGATTTGTAACCTACCTTGCCATCCTCAGTCCATAACTCAGCATGTCCTCGACTCACTACTTTGCTTCGAAAAGTAATACGGTTGGGTGTCAAGAAGCGATCAGTGAAACGACCAATTTTGATAACGGTGTTCTCTCGAACGTCTCGTTCAATGACTCCAAAGACAAGTGATCGCGATGACTCGAGGTGTGGTACTATACGAATATGCGGCGGTGGTGGAGAAGACGTTGTGTTTGAATGACCAGTGTCATTGGGAGGAATGGTGTTTTCAGACGAGTGGGACGTGGGTCGTATGGAGTGTGAAGATAAAGCAGACATGGTGAGCATAATATTATGTTGATTAATGTCGTGGTAAAGAATAAAGAAGAAAGAAAGGAAAGAAAGAGAAGAGAGAGAAAGAGCAATGAAAGGAAAATAAAAAAGGGGTTGTGTGTGTGTGTGTGTGTGTGAATGAATGACAATGTGAGTTTGTTATGGTTTGGTTTTGGATATAGTAGTTCTGGTGGTGGTGATGATGATGGGCCACAACAACCTCATTCTGACCTGGCAATACCCACCCACACAATCATCATCAGGCCATGTGAACAGTTCACAAGGGCATGCCTGAATACCTCTATATTCTTCTTAGCCTTCTCGGGTGATCCCCTTTCTTTTTTCCCTTGTTATATCCAAACAAAGAATTCATCTTTCCATCCAACGCATGAACCATACTCATGGACATTCCCTTTTATGTAACGTCAATGTCAATACCGCCAATGTCAGCTGATTCAGCCACTTGGCTTTTTCTCACACCTTTGCATGCACACCACACTTGAGCTTAAATGTCCTTGTTTTTGCATAATAATGGTGGGTTTAATTATGCAGCCCACGTATGTTTTATTTCTTGTACAATATGTCTCACTGCACTTTTGCCAGTAGGACTCACATCAGCAAAACTACAAAAGCCGTGAATGGCTCCCAGATAGCGAGTGGCAACCACTGGAACACCCGCTGCTAGCAACTTGCGAGCATAAGCTTCAGCTTCATCACGAAGGACATCAGCTTCACCAGTGATGATCATTGTGCGTGGTAAGCCGCGGAGTTCGTCAACGGACGCCTGCAGGGGTGATACCAACGGATTCTGACGATCCTCGTGATTAGGTACATATTGATCCCAGAACCATTGCATTCCTTCGCTGCTTAGGAGGTAACCTTCTTTTTTACCAAATTGATGGTAGGACTCAGTATCAAAGTTGGCATCCATCACTGGATATAAAAGAGCTGCAAATTGGATCGCATTTTCAAGTCCTCGCTGTTTGGCTAGCACTACATAATAATATCACTGCTCGTCAATATGACATACATCCATGTATGAAATGTAATAACCGAATTGCCGGGAAAGAGCAAATGATGTCATGTAATATCATGTAATACTTACAGCACAATGCAGCAGCCAAATTACCACCAGCGGAATCTCCCACGACAGCAATTTTTTATGTATTCGCACGGAGTAATGCATTGCCTTGATTGAGTACCCATTCAAGCGTATCAAAGCACTCTTCAAGTGCCACTGGATGCTGTACTTCAGGACTTAGGCTATAATCAATGGAGATCACAATGGCACGTGCATCATTGGTAAACTAATAGATATGATCTATCAGTTATGATTCAATGGGCTCGTTTGTAATATAAGATTACCGTCGACCGCATTGGTATGTAGCCTTCACGGCAACCTGCTGCCCAACCACCACCATGGCTGTAATTATCAACAATATGAGATCAAGCCTCTTGGGCGACCAAGTTATAACTTACATGTGGAGAATGACAGGAAGAGCCTCATCTTCATCCGTTAAATGGGCAGGGCGAGTGACGACCAGTCTTAGGTTGTCACCTGCGCGAGTAGGGATATACTTTTCTTCCTCAAGCATACTGGAAATGTATTCCTGAGGAACCATGCTTGTATCCTTCATTTGCTGGCGTATTGCTTTGTAATCGGTAACATCCACGGGTGGCATCACCTTCAACAGTGCTTCAATGGATGGCTCTAATCTTATCGTCGTCATGATGGATCGTATAGTGAGAATATGGGACCGATGCTTGGTTCTTTTATATACGTTTCATTTGATCCAGCCGGCCCGCCGTCGCAAGTTTTCGGCCCGTAAATTGCAGTATATACACACCCAAAAAGCTATCTTATGCTAGAGGCTACATCAACTGAATCAGCCCTTTTAATATATCAATCAATGGCATAAGAGCTATATAAACATGAGGTAATTGTCAACATCCATTCGCTCTTTATTTCAATACGGTCATTGATGATTTTATGTGCTGGGATCATTTTATGGGCAAGCAGCCAATGAATACAAGGCCGAAAGTTTAAGCGTTGATGGTAGACCAATGCCTGAATGTCGCTCTTTTATATATGTTCATAAACATCTCAGTTGCAAGTGGAGCAGGGCTTACATACAACTTTTGGTATACATCTATGGTGTAGTGTAGTGTAGTGTAGTGTAGTGTGGTGGTGGTTGGGAGGGGAGGGGTTGCGGTGAGGGAGTAGTTGTTTCTAAACAGGACCTGCATCCGTATGCATGTTGTATGATATTGGACTCTGTGGCGATTGCTGCTGGTGGAAATTGAAGCCATCCACTGATAAATGGTCATTGCTCATGCTGTGTTGCATATTCAAGCCTCCAGGGCTCGGTTGTGGAGTATAAAAGACATCATCATCCGATAACATAGTGCTTGGACTTGGTGGAATGGGCGTGTTGAGAGCTGTCATGGGACTTAGTGATGCAGGAGACTCTCCAGTGGCACTGTGTGTAGATGACATGTGTTGCATTGTAGACAAGTGGTGTAAATTTTGGGTTTGTACTGTCAATGGCATTGAAGGGCGTGATGGGAGTGATATATTGGGAGTATTGTACGTGTGTTGTTGCTGTTGTTGCTGTTGCTGTTGCTGGTCAGGTTGATGATTGTGGTGATGTTGGTGATGGGGATCGGCTGTAGTGACAAATATAGGTGGTGGTGGATGCGTATCTATGGGTTCTGGTTTGATATTTTGATCCGGCCCTAATGAAGGTACACCAAAAGTCAACTCATGTTCACTTGCCTCCTCTATTGAATGACTTACATGATACGCCATGTTGATGGATCATATAATTCATCAATTGCTTCATTGTTTGTTGCTGTGCTGCTTGTCGTTTTCGAGTGTCTTGCAATTCTCGTACCAGCTCGTTAAAGTTTTGCTGTAATTGGGCCAATTGTTGCATCATATCCGATTGTGCTACTTGCATCACTGCCATATGTGTACCGATATCGCTTTGATCACGTCGCACCACATCAGTATCCAATGCTTTGCGCTTGATCTCTTCCAGTAAATCTCCTCTCCCACGAAGGAACTTTGGATGTGAAAACTCCCAGATCTGATTCTCAGCTAATGCCCGATGTCCGCGTGGTGATTTGTTGACCTTGTGGAAGCCGTACCTAATGCAAGATGATGATGGTGATGAGATATAGGATAATACCAATAGATCAATCCTCTTCCTCTCTCTCACTCTCTCTCTCTCTCTCTCTCTCTCTCTCTCTCTCTCTCTCTCTCTCTCTCTCTCTCACACACACACACACACACACTCCTCCCCCTCCTCCTCCT
>JNEU01000578.1:0-10912 GCA_000697475.1 Lichtheimia corymbifera B2541
CTACTTGTGCTGGTAGATATATGTACCAGATTCTGTATCCTTAGGCCGATACCTGATAAGCAATCGCATACAATTGTCTCAACATTGATCCAAATATTTTGTGATTTTGGATTACCACGTATCTTACAGTCGGACAATGGGACCGAATTTGTGAACCAATTGATGCAACACTTTAAGAGAGCCGCAGGATTTGATCACCGTTTGGTGACTCCCTATCATCCTAGAGCTAATGGTGTTGCTGAACAGTGGGTTCAAACCTCGGTAAGGGCAGTAAAGAAAAGAGTGAAAGGTGTACATAAGGAATGGGACCTATATGTCCCAGCAGTACAATTAGCGTTGAACGCCAAAGTAAGCACTCGATTGAATACAGCCCCTTTTTCCCTCATGTTCGCTCGAAAGTTGAATAACTTCACTGACTATCGTAATGAAGACAACATAACGCCTATGGAGCGTAAAGATTTATTAAAACGTATTGATGATATGACAAACGTGGTATTCCCTGCTATGAAAGAAAGAATTGATATGGTAACTAAAGGCCAGAAAGGCAAATTTGATAAACAACATAAGTTAGTGGATTTTCCACCTAATAGCCATATAATGAAACGTGTCCTTCAAAAGAAAGGAAAGTTACATCCAGAATATGAAGGGCCGTTTACAGTGGTACGCCGAACAAAAGGTGGATCTTATGTATTAAAAGATGAGCAAAACCAGTTACTACCCATTGACATTCCGCCATCGCAATTGAAGCTCATATCTCACGACGCAATAGCGCCGGTGGATGAGGTCTATGAAGTGGAAGCCATTGTGGCTCATAAAAAACAGAATGATGGGAGTTATCTTTATAGAGTGAGATGGAAAGGATATTCACCTGAAGAAGATACTTGGGAACCTTACCATCATTTCACGCATCATGACATTATAAGCTCATACTGGGAAAGGCTGGGCCTCCCTAATCCTACAAGTACTCAATCTAAAGGCCAAAATAATAATAAGCGAAAACGCAATACTCCTAATACCAACACTAGACGGGTGTCACAACGACATTCATATTAACTTACAAGACGGTCATCGCCTGGAGGGGGGTGATGTCGTGTCAATAATATGTGAAGGGTCTTGATCACCCCATCACTAATATCCCTTGTATCATTATGCGCATAATCCTCCTACATCGATGCATTTATTGAAACCCTTGATATCATACAAATATAAAAAGAACCATGTTGTAATAAAACAATTATCATCAGTCTCACAGTACTTGATTCGACCCTATCTTTTTGTGACATCTCAGAAAGTCATAGCCCACGTCAAATACATCAATCTCAAAACGTCTGGATGTCCTGGGCCATAGCTGACGCTTCCGGGATGCAAGTGAGGCACAACTATCGTCCAGTAATCGAGAGGCTCATCATCATAACCCGCATTTTCATAATCGAAGTTGGTGTTTGCATTGGTGATAGTGGGAATTCCGATGGCGTCACTATACTCTTTGACACCGAGACCGTACCTGAAAAGAAATGCATGAAAGATGTCAGTTACACAATAAAAGCTGATTTCCAACACAAGATATCTTTTTCACTTACCAGTCTCTAAATTGAGAGAATGATACCACAGCCGGGTCATATCCAAGCGTAACAATCAATTGCGCGTTCAATGTACGTACGATCTTTGCGGCACAGCTGATGAAATGAGGAAGGAGCTCTTTTGTTCGCTTGCATGGGATACACCACAAATTTTGGAAACACGACATTGAAAATCCAACAGAGCCCCCTAGAATATCGCTCGCCAACAGCTTTGTGATATCACCAGCTCGACTTTCGTCGAAAAATCGGGTTACATTTCGAAAATCAGAGTATGTGATGTCCTTTGCGAAAATCATAAAAGGCATCCCACCACCAATGCTCAAACCCCCACTTGCTTGTTGGGCGAGAAACTTGATGAATGTGGGTTCCAGCATGTTTTTGTATCGATCGCTGTCAGCTGTACCCATGCCTTCAATGTCTTCACGCAGCTCATTGAAATGGTCTTCGATAGCGTCATTTTGGACTTGGTTTCCCATGGAAATACCCGAAAAGTAGGCCTTTACGGTAGTAAGGTTGAGCTCATTGATGCATGATCGGGTTTGCTCATCAGGAACATATGACCGAAAATATCCTCCCGGTTGGGAATTCAAAAGGACCTTTCGATCAAGCAGGTGGATCAAGGCTTGCTCCGTGCTGTCGATCAAGACTCGTTGACTATCACTCGCCTTGCCCAGTTCCCCTTTAACAGTCAAAGGGTCGATTTGATGGATGCAAAGTTCAGCTCCCCGATACGATGAAAGGATGGAGTAA
Source organism: Lichtheimia corymbifera B2541 (assembly GCA_000697475.1). Taxonomy (NCBI): domain Eukaryota; kingdom Fungi; phylum Mucoromycota; class Mucoromycetes; order Mucorales; family Lichtheimiaceae; genus Lichtheimia; species Lichtheimia corymbifera. Next base: position 2,331 of record JNEU01000578.1, read on the forward strand.
AAGTTTCCAAAGCGCGTGGGAATGTTGGATTGAATGTCGTCCAAATGGCGTTCTTGGGGTGTGGATGCTGATGTACAACCGACATATCGAAAATAGACGATTTGATTATCTGGGACCGCAGCGAGCATCTCCAAGAGGACATCACAATAAGCATCATCGTAAAATGTGTCTCGGTATTTATCGGTCAGACGCAATGCTTCCTCCACAACCATGCTAATAGATCGGATATAGTAAACAGTGTTATCCTGGCTTGTTGTGGCTGCTGAGGGAATATCTTCAATAATAGTTGATTGCAATGCTTTAGATAGCACTACATCTGACGTCTGCAAAGAGTTCTGGGCAAGTGTCAAAATTGCAGGAATAGTAGCTCCCGCAGCTGGCTGGATAAGACTGCAGATAACTTGCTCCAAGGCACCAATCTCTATCTGGCTTTCACAGGCTCGATCCCTGATCAACTCATATAATTGCTGTTCTTGGACCATCACATCGCTGTCGTTGAGAAAAGTGTCCTCCGTTGGATCAAGTTGTGTAAGTCCCAATAACTCCGCCAGCTCGTCATTGTCGATTTGTTGCTGTTGCTGTTGCTGTTGCTGTTTTTGCTGAGCAGAAGACATGATGAGAGACTGAGAGATGATAAAGCAGTAGTCGATGGAGAAAAAGTAGTTTTCAATGATCCTTTTATATGTAACCGAGATCACTTCCCTTTTAGCTGCTCAAATGATAAACTGCAGCATTTTTTTTCTTTGTTCTGATGTCTATCTATAGCCTATCACAGATTGCGGCACTCCTCCTTCCTTCAGTCATGCATGATTAATTGGTCAATGTAGAATCGCTTTCTTTGTCTCTTTCGTCAATCAATCCTCTGCTCTTTTTGCATACCATCGGCAATTATTGCTCCTTGAGCACCACATGGGAGATGAGTTGTATAATATTGCTACACGTAACGGAGCCACTTTTATTTAACATTATAATTTATAAACAGTGAGATGGGTTCAAGATGCGTATAACAACATTGGTGATGGAAAGCTAAAGTGGGGGTGATGAACAATCTTTCTAGCTGCTGTTTCATTGTCTTTCCCGCTGTCGTTCTCCTGAATCTCGTTATCGTTCTCAATGTGAGTATTCTTTGTCCTCATCGTTCAAATATTGCCATCGTCGTCCCCACAAATAATGAAGACTCATCTTGTGTTGGAAAAAAGATGCCAAATCCCAAGGGCTATCGTCTCTGTGGAGGAAAGCAAATCTGCAGGAAACATATCGCCATACGAACAACCTCTTTTGGAGGAAGCACTGCACCGCTCATGCAAGGCTAGCTTGATCCATGACAAGAAAGGACGTAGTTGTTCTCATTCATCCCCTCAAAAGAAAGAACGACCCCCCCCCATTTTTCCAATCTTCAAAGGAAAAACGCCATCTCTAACGAAGAGCACTAGTTGTCAAATGGCCAAAAGGTACAGGCTGGGAGTCGAACCCAAACAGATGATGATGCACCAGTTGCATTGCCTGACCATAATACTATTCCACAACAATATCATTCATTATTAGAATACGTACACAATAAACACCCTTTCATTGTTTCTGTTTATTGCACTTGCCTTTTCCATGTACATGAAGACCTGTTGTTGTTGGTTACTGGAAATCGAAAACCAAGGTGTGGTGTTGTCGAGCCGAAACGAAGAACCAAACGAGCCAAAGTCTTCGTGATCCAATCTTGGCGTCTATACATACAAGCTGACACGTCAATGGAACCAGTTCGACTGCAACATTGGGCTTTGAATGTACCTGTTGACACCAAGCATAGAGCGGGAATAGCAATGAACAAGAGGCAGCAACGATGCAACGATATCGCCATGACAACCACGCTCATTCCTCAGTACTTGGACGCACTTGAGTACGTCTGTTCAGAACTACATTAATACCTCACAACCAATAATAGTACTCTTTTATAATACATTACCTTGATCGGGATGTTGTGAATGGCATAAAAGCAGAGGAGGGATAAAAAGGAAAAGAAGCGTTGTCTCAAGTCGTGGAGCTGCCGTCCCCACCCCGACTGCTGTTACACTGAGGCCACTCAATTACCCTTCCCACACACCACTCAAGCACGTAACACACCAACCACTATCATCTTCCTTCATGTTCATGATAGACAACAATAGATGCACGTAAATAAAAGGAACGCATAGCAAAAGGGTGCGTGTCATTTTACACTTCACCATGATATTGATGATCCAACAACAGCATTGCCTTACTACCAGGTCTCTAAGCATCAACTTTTTTTTTTTTTTCACCCAATCCCTTCCGAAGCATTCTTTTTCCTAGTATTCTCAATGCTGTCCTTGACAAAGAAAAAAGTCCTTCTACTACACTTTGCATGCACGATGTACTACCAATCACGCTCCCATCGATAAGAGCACCACTCGTAGTAATACTTAAAGATTGCACAATCAAACATGGCATGGTTAATATTCCAGGAATGGTCAGAGCATCGAAAAACATATTGTAATTCTAAAAGCCTCTAATAATTGATTTCAATGGCCATTCTCTGCTGCTGTCAACTAGAATAAACCATCCTGGGGCGACCTTCTTGCTAGACATGAAGACCAACAGTTTTACGTTTCACGCTTCATATACTTTCGAACAAGGTACTTTCGGATGCAATGATCATTTTTGGCTTATTGACCATATCATGTTCGATTTGAAAAAAGTGCCGTACAGGCTTTCATAGGCGGATCTTACTATAAACACATAGGCGTAAATATCCATCATGCACTCGCCACCAATAGGATCGACCCTTCAACTCCTGCGCCTGGGCTTGTGACACCAACCAAGTCCTTCTGCATCTTTGGCTCTAATATAAGAGAGGCGATTGACAATGAACAAAGATGACCTTTCATATACCATCACGCTTTCAGCATATGTAAAACATAAAGGTGCCTGTATCTCTAAACTTTACAATGAAACGTGGGGTCTTCAATCGAACAAAGTTGCTCGTCGGGGTCGAAAGTGTATACTGTCCAAGTTTCACGATCAGGCTCGCCGATCCCAGATTTCGCAATGTCACCACCAGCCAAAGTGGATCGGGGGTCGACCTCTTGAATTTTTTTTTGTCGACGAGGCTGGTGGCGACATGGCCAAATCTCGGATCGGCGAGCTGGATCGTGAAACTTGCACCCAAGGTGCGCTCCACCCCAACGAGCAACTTTGTTCGATTGAAGACCCCACGTTTCATTGTAAAGTTTAGAGATACATGCACATTTATGTTTTACATATGCTGAGAGCATGATGCTATATGACAGGTGGTCTTTGTTGATTGTCAAGTAGCTTGAGCTTAATAGAGCCAAAGATGCAGAGAGTCGTGTTTGTGTAACTCAGCTCATTTGCATGATACTTCACAATGAACGAATACCATTTCTCATATAGCATCACGCTTACAGCATATGTAAAAACATAAAGGTGCCTGTTTCTTCAAATTTTAATAATGAAGTGTGGCGTCTTTAGGAGAACAAAGTTGATCAGTATGGCCGAGTGGACCTTCTGACCAAGTTTCATATTCGAGGTCACCAATATCGGCGGGCCCGGTCCGTACATCTTATCTATGTTTCCCTCCATACATCCGGGCGCTGCCAACCAAAACTTCATAATGAAGTGTGGCATCTTTATGAGAACGAAATTGCTCGCCGTGATCGAAAGTACCTTGTATGAAAGTTTCAGGCTCGAGATAGCCAATCTCAGGCTCAGGGAGCGGCCAACCTACCTTTGCCCAACATTTGGGGCGTCCCGCATTCAAAACATTTATAATGAAGCATGCGATTTTTAAATGAATGGAGTTGATCAGCATGTGCGAGAGTACCTTCTGACCAAGTTTCAAGTGCGAGATGGGGAATCCCAAGATAATGCATACCTAAGTAACATTTCAATGAATCCAGCGCTTTCCCAATTTTCATCCGTCATAGTCAATCTCACATTATGCTCTCCCATTCAAAATTTTCAAATGAAGCATGGGTTCTTTATTAATACAAAGTTGATCAGCATGCCCGAGAGCACATTGTGTGCAAGTTTCAGGTTCGAGAGAGGCAATCAAGGTCATGGATTAATTTATAGTGTGCATGGATCTGTCGGACGGTGCCTGACCTATTTTAATTTCCAGCTCTTCCCACTCCTTGCTTCTTGCCTCTTCTTCCAATTCTCAACTGTTGCCCCATTCAAGTACAACTACAACCAGCGAACGATTGTCCTGCTTCAGCCCACCATGTCCATTCTGCAGTTGCCTTGATTCGAAAGCCTTCGACTGAATGACAAGTTCATGGCGTGTGCACCCCACTACAGCAACACCCGCGTTCCTTGTACTCCCCTCCACCCCAACCAATCGTAACAGCATTCAATCCAGCAACTGCTATTAGCGAGGTCTTTACTTTATTGTTTCAAACAGCATTCTTTACTTGCAGCAACTTGTCTTTCAGCCTTTTCACGTGAACAGCAAATTGGCATTGTATAGAAGCAGCTTTATTTACTTGCAGCAACTTGCTTTGATACATACGGATTCCAATGGATGGAGTGCCATATCAGCTATCAATCTCATTGAAATACAAGCAATCTACACCTGGATAAGTTGCGTTGGAGGAAAATGACCAAGAAAAGATTGACCAGCAGCCGGATGGGAAAGGAAACGATCGCATGAGTTCCTTGTATCAACGTATTCGACTTGCCTTCGTTGTGGATAGGCGGATGCAATCAAGCACAGTGGTGGACGATCCTGAAATGTCGATTTGATCACTTTGTATGTCGTCAGCAAGAAGGATGGATCATGTTGCGTGGATGCGACTGAGGATGATGATGGATTGGATGGCATGGATGACACGGCTTGTATCTTTGACGAAAATCAGCTTGCCGCCATGGATGATATTGGATATTGGAGCCATACCGCGCACAACGGCTAGTTTGCAATCCTGGATGAAGGTGTTTACGACGGCAGCAACCAAGGATTCAATGACGCAACGATAATGATACCCACCGATTGAATGTGATCCGCTTGGTTAGTTTCGGGAATGAAAGGCAGGATAGAAATTTGGATGATCTACTTCATTGTATCGATACACTTTTATTGGTTTTATCAGATTACATTCATTAAAGCTTCCTTGTTGATATGCTGATAGACGATAGGCAGCAGGATTGGGCACAGGTTTAGACGCTTGTATTTTCAAAGATAATAAACCCCTAGTAATGGTACTCAATAATAACGATTGTTACAAAAATTTGAACCATTGTAAGCCTAAGTGATTATTCTACTTTCATTGTCGCTGAATTACGATGTTATACCCTTGTAATAAGGTAAAGCCTGATCATGCTGCTTGAAGAATCACTAGTCATATACGCCACCTTGACGCTTTCGATACAGAGCCCAACTTTTCAAGTTGAAATGTAGCTGTATTGATGTGATTGGTCAAATGGTGGCATTGGACTTGAAAAAGACATCCTCAAGGCGACGTGCTTCCCTCTCCATATAATTGGATTTGTGCTTTGGCTAAACATCCAATCTCTAAGATCTGATGGTTGATATGGAAGACAATATACCCTCTGAACCTCCTCACGGCTGTGGATCAAGAGATGCTCAAGAACCATTGAATTGCTCTTGAAACTTTTTTACATATCTCAATAAGCCGCACCTCAAATACGACATTGGTAATTGGGAACCCATTATCGTGTACACCGAACGACGCGATCCACTTTATCCTTTTTCAACAATAAGCCAACTGCTTTAGCTTTTCCATCACCCCTCATTTACCCATTAAATCATCATATAACCTTGACGTTGTTTATGCATTGTATCCATCTTTCTACTTCACGTAGCACCTGAGGAAGACATTCCACATTTTCTTCCATAATAATCCATCTAAGCTCCTTAGGCATAGTACTGGGTCATGCCTCCTATGAGCATAGAAACTCACACGCCCATCATCATACACATATTATAAAAGGGGTGTTGCCGTTTTACTCAATCATAGCTTTAATCTCTTACAACGTCCCAAATTTCCTCATTTTGATACGGGTCTCATTCCGTGTACCTCTGTAGATTAGAGTTGATGATACATGCACAGGCCTTTGTGGTATCTTTACGTCATGAATTGACATATCCTTCTTGGCTATATTAGTGTGAAGTATGCTGACTGGCTGGCAGACAAAGCAAAGGCAAACAAGGCAATATTGATGATAAGAGCAGGCTCAGGTCCAAGAACAAGAAAGATGACAAGATCTATAACTAAGAATGTCAGGTCTCAGGTCAAATGTATAGAGATCTCTCATATACAACTAACCTGATATAACAAGGGCAAAGAGACAAGGATACAAGAGCAAGGATAACAGCAACAACAATGACAAGAGCTAATCTATAATAGAAAGGTGGCCGTTAGGTACACAATCACAACACGTCTGTGCAAGATCATGTACCAAGTGTCATGATCATGATTGAAACCACCTTAGATGCTTTGCTCACATATTTCATCTTCGTCTCCATTCTCATTATTCCTCTCTTTTGTTATAAATAAGCTATCATTCGTATTCAATAAACCTCAGTCTGATTATCTTGTCTATTCTCTTGCCTTGCTCTGCTCTTGTCCTTGACTAGTCATAGCCTTGATATCTTGCTCATTTGATCCTTGTCTTTATTTTGTCGCTTGGTACGTGATCTTGCACAGACATTGTTGTTGCTCTTGTCCTTATCCTTGTATCCTTGTTCCTTTGCCCTTGTTGTATCAGGTTAGTTGTATACGAGAGATCTCTATACATTTGGCTTGACATTCTTAGTTATAAATCTTTGTTATCTTTCTTGTTCTTGGACCTGAGCCTGCTCTTTGGATCAACCTTGCCTTGGTTACTTGTGCCTTGCCTTTGTCAGTCAGCATACATCACACCGCGATGATCCGAATGATGATCATGACAATTAGCATATTTTGTAGCATTGCAGGTCCCATAATCAATCGTTGATATATAAGGATAGCAAGCTACTAAATGGGATACATGAAGATCGTCTTACTTACAGTCAGGAATAATTGGTGATACTGTAAAAGACCAAGGATGTCGGTCGTCGACATTGCCTGTATTCATATACATATTCTAAACTACGCTAAAGCTATATCGTATCTAACACATCGTTGTCTATAATCTTGTTTTATTCAGGCTATCCATCATACCTATAAAATCCAACATGTGTGTCTTAGACAAGAACAAATGATATCTCTTATACATCGGTTGCCACTTGGTACCAGGAACACCGATATCTCACACACATCCTAAACCTCTAGCATTCATCCATCAGCCTAACAGATCTAATACCGCATATGAATGGTGCGTCTACCGTCGTCTTATCTCAGCTGTAGTTTCACTCCATAGAATATAAATACCTTGTATTGAGCATATCTTAAATAGAGGGATTATCTTCGTATCACTGACTTATTGTCTATTCTTTTTATTGCTTGATACAACAAATCTCAGTGAAACTAGCGTATCTTGTAGCTATAATGCTACATATTTCATCATCATAGTAAGTTTATTGCCTCATCTTCTTTAGACATGTCACATATCCATCTTTTTTATCTTTTCACATATATATATCCACCAACTCATCATGCACAAACCTCAGTCAGTTGTTCTGCTTATCTTCTTCTACGCCTTTTGGATCTGAGCTCGAAATTTCGCGGGGACTCACTTTGAACATAGGACATTGCCCTTAGATCCCATCCAATGACCCTGCTACCCACTTTTTCATCCCAAATTGCTAGACAATGAGCTCCCATAGAAAAACAACGCTTATAGCATTGAAAATGGAAGGTACTCCGCTGCAAATAGACACTAATATCATACAGTTATCTTCATATGGCAATTTTTTCTAATATCAACCTTGTTTGATGTAAAGAAACAACAGAAGGAGATGTGGCCTAATGGATAAGGCGCCAGACTTCGAATCTGGAGATTGTGGGTTCGAGTCCCATCATCTTCGACTAACAAGTTCGAAAAAACTGATTACTTTTTGTCTTGGGAAGCTGAGATATGAAATTTTTTGGTTTGTCGTAGGTCATGTGACCACGTGACCTAGCTTTTGCTCGTTCTTTCTAGAAGCCTTTTCCTTTTGATGCTGGCATTTGCTAGAAGCCCTTTACTAGCACCTTCCACATCATTCATAGAATTATAACATTGAACATATATATATCATGAGTATCCTTAGCAATAAAGATCATCACTTATTACAGCAATATCAAAAGTATTATCATTGGCCACTGATCTAATCAGCCATACGATAACGACAATTGGTAGCTGATGGCTTTTAATCATCCATCCCCTTTGAACAACCGAGCTTTTCAAGAATACCGTGAACCGAACCCAGAACCCATTGAATTATCTGACAACGAATCTCAAGCTACGAATCGACAACCGTTTATTATGGAAGGCATTGAACAAGAACAAAGACAAGGACAAGGACAAGGACAAGGACAAGGACAAGGACAAGATATGAATACGGCTATTTTGACTGCACTGACCCAATTGCTCAAGAACCAGGAGAACCAGAGAGGCCCAATGTTTAGACC
>JNEU01000583.1:0-13190 GCA_000697475.1 Lichtheimia corymbifera B2541
TTTGCTGATCCGCAGCAGTAAAGCGCTTGAGAATGACTTTGCATGCCCTGTCCCAAGTCATGCCCTTACGAGCAAAAACCTTTTCCTTGAACCAATGATCCAAGTCATGGGGAACTGCCAAAGGTAGCCATCTTTTCCAAGTCTTTTTGCAACCAATTGTATTGGCATTCAAGATCTTTTCGAAGCGGTTCAAAAAATGCTCAGCAGTTGGATATACCTCCTTGCTGCTATCGAACACAGAGAAACCAGCAATCTGGAACAATGGTACTTCCTTAGCGGACATACGGTCATTGACCTTGGTAGTGGTATTGCCACCTTTCTTGGTCTTGTCAGCATCCTTTTCCTTTTTAGCAGGTTTCAGTTTTTCACCGTATTCCCGCTCATAGGTATACCGGAAGCTGTCGAGAGCCTTTTGGGTCCTGGCGATGTCGGCTTGTCGCTCCTGGATTTGCTCGGTGGAAGCGGTGTTCAGAACCTCGGTGAATTGGCAAAGCAACTTGTCAAGCTTGTCCTTGTAGTGCTTGATGATTTTTTCGAGCTCTTGCTTGCTCTTGTTTTGTTGGTCCAAAGGTTGAGCTTCGGCCATGGTAACATCTTGGGTCTTGGTTTGGTCGTTTGAAGACATGTTGGTGGATAGAGACGTAGAATTCAACGTAAAAAATGTGATATTTGGTTACAATAAAATGGATAACAACGAAGATACGTTGAGACTGAAAGATCATTCTTTATTCTTATTACTCTATCCTTATTTATAGCTTTTACATGATCTTAGAGATGACAAATCTTCGGGAAGGATCCATGGCAGGAACCAATGGTTACATGACACTTAATGCTAGTCGGATGTTTCACTGGATTCCAGATAGTTCCTTTGGTTACTTAATCGGTTTCAGTTACTTCTAGGTCATTCTCATGTATTCCTTAAGGGAATACATTCATCCTTTTATCATTCAATATCCATAATATCACACTAAGAACATAGATTGGAGTGTCCTGTTGGTCATGAGGCGTGTCGTTGCTGCTGCTGCTGCCATCCATTTCCCTGTCAACGCTGCTAGTTTCGACTTGGTGATCGTTTTCATTTGCTTCACCGCACATCCCACTAAGGGCACGCCTGAATACACGTTTGATCTGTTTACCATTTAATTAGTATATGCATATTCGGCTAACAATTATATTATACATACTGCGTTCCAAACGGCGAACAGATTCATCCGGATTCAGCTGGCCCAACTTCTTCAATTCATTCATAAGGGCATTTTGATTTGCATCCACCTTGGTGTCGATTGCAGTGAGACGATTGTCTACAATTGGAATGACGCTTTGCGGTCGTTGTTGTTGAGGGTCGGGTTCTCTTCTGGAAATATCAAGGAGTCGTCGTTCAAATTCCAAAAACTCAGGATCAGAAAATAGCGGATGGTTGAATATACTCGAAGACTGTAATCCAGGGACTGAGCGTAACATCACGACATCTTGAAGAAGAATAACACGCAGCTCCAGCACCAGACGTAAAAATGCTTGCCCACAAATTGTTGGCTCCCATCCATCACCCTCCTGCACACGACGCAACCAATAATCAGCTTGAGGAAAAACCTTCTTCTGTAATGAGTCACTAGGAACGAGACAGGCACGCTGCAGATAATATTGACCGCCATCAGCAGGGAAACCATTGATCGTTCTTATAATTCTTTTTGGAAATCCAGTCAAGTGATGTTTTTGCATGCTATCTTGATTCCAGCGACCATGTCTTCTCAATTGATCTTCAGTTGCACCACAAGCTTCGGCATGTATAAGGTACCAAAATTTCCCGTGATAATGTTACTGAGAGTCTATTGTCAGCGCGCGAGTCAATATGACCCTGAGACAACTTTGCATACTTTGATCCTACCGCAGTAACCAACCTGCCGCAGCAATTATGTTGCCACAGCAACCTGACAACATGTGCAATTGCAGATCTTGAAACATTCATGCACGACCACGTGCTGCTGTCACCTTTTGACACCACTCACCAACATCCATTCTCTAACATTACTCCCCCCCCCAATGTGCCTTCAGAAGTGAAGCACTCTTTGAACCAATTACTCTACACCATTTCATTTTTGATATTAGAATAGAAGCTCCCCCACATAGATATCACCCACCATTGGGGTGCAACCCACCATTGGGGTGTAACCCACCATTGGGGTGTAACCCACCATTATTATCCCCCATCTTTGTTATCATCTTTGCACCAATGATGTGCGATATATTCTCTCTGCGTTTATTCAAGCAATCGCTGCGGCAATCTCTTGATCAGATGGCAAAAGATATATAAACCCCCTTGTTCAATTGAATAAATCATCAGCTAAATAGCTCACATTTTACTTTAACCAAATCTCTGCCTAAGACCTCACAACGTCACAAGCCAAAAGAGCTGTTAGAGGCGCATTTATCTTTAAATCTTCAAATACAGCTTTTGTTAACCTACTTGGATTTTACTTTTTGCCCAACTCGGCCTTCTTACATATCACCCATTAGCTTTGGTGATCCATTCAATCCTCTCAAATCCTTAGCCCAACTCGGCTCTTTCAACCTTTCTTTGTCATTCAAATCCTTAGCCTGTCTAGGCATCAACCTTTCACTCTTCACTTTCCCTTTCTCAAATAACCCAATCCCTCTTTTTGATACTTTTATACAAAGTATCTGGTGCTCACTACTCAATCCTTCTATAACCACGTTATTCAGGAATTAAGATTAACCAATAAAACATCCCTTTACAACAACCAAATCATTGTCAAACGTGTGGTGTTTATTTAGAAAGGCCACATGTTCACAACCAAATCCCCAATCACCTTACAAAAACCTCTGCCTTACACATGTCTAGCTCCAGATCCACGTCCCGCATGAGTTTTATGTCTGCTTTGAATACCGCACATCTTGAAAGCTTTGCTGATGGCTGAGCGCTGGGCGTCATAGCTGATTGGTTTCACAGGATCACTGCCTTTGCATACTTTGCTACAATCAAACCAGTCATTGGTCTCAAATGTGGGGAAATCTTCGTCACCTTTTTCACAATGTTAGGAAAAAATACATAGCCATCACACTATTGCGCATACTAACCTTTTTCCCATCTTTTCAAAAGATACAAAGCCAATGCACCTATTGCACATGTACGAACTTCCTTGTTTCTGATAGTAGCAACGTATTGTTTGATATGATTCCGGTTCGTCTTGCCACCATCAAATTGTAAAACCAGAGCAGGGCAGTACGTAGGTCCTTCGTCTTCGAATGGGAGAGTAAACATGTCAGCGAAATCCAATGCCCTCGAATCCTCGCCACGGAGAAAAAGCATGTGATTGAATAAAAATGTCATCCGGTCCCGAAGAGCCGATTCAGAGCAATTAACAAGAAAGTGGTCGCAAACTTCCAACATCTCAGCATTCGTGTATCCATCCTGTATGCTTCCAATGCCGCGATCAATTTTCAATTTGCGGTTAACTTCTCTCTGTTCATACGCCAGTGCTTTCTTCCAACAAAGGACTGCGTGGCCACGGGGATGAGGATGCTGATTTACTTCTTGAGATTTTTGACTTTGATATAAATCGACAACTGCCTTGATATATTGTTCGATAGACTCAGTACCGAGAGGGTATGGGCTGCCATCTGGTTGAGATTTCTTTTGGTGGCCACGTGGTACAACAAAGTCATTCCTAAAACATAGAAGCTTCCCTTCTGTGACAATGTATCCATCCTTATATTTTTTTGCCATGCACCAGTTCTATCATGACAATATTAGTGATCTCTTCTTGAATGATACCATGCTCTGATTATTTACCAACCTCAAACTCCTCTTGTCGACGTCTATATGTGTCCGTAGTCTTTTGAGAGCGTACAGATTGTTTTTTTCCAACTGATTCCAGGAGAAGTTCACGTTCTCAAGTGCTGTTTACACACGAATATGGCACTGAAGACGAAGATAGCACAGAAGACGAAGGCACAGAAGACGAAGGCACAGAAGACGAAGGCGCAGAAGACGAAGGCACAGAAGATGAAGATGGCACAGAAGATGAAGGCAGAGAAGACGAAGGCATTGAAGACAGAGCAGACACAGAAGACGAAGATGGCACTGAAGTACGAGCACGAGTTTGACGACGAGTAGGAGGCATGGTCTAAAGCAGCCAGGTACAGATGTCAAGACAACCATTCAGAAATGTCAAAAGGATACAACTTATGAAAGGTGTAGAGATGACAAATAAAACCGATAGCACTGAAATGAGTAGGCGAGTAGGTAACTAGGGGTGCGACGAAAAATCCTGCCATCCCCCCATCAAAAATATCCTGCCATCTCCCCCCATACTGCCAAAATGGCAGGATTGTGACAAGATCGAGTAGGCAGTTTAGTAATGATTATATTTGCAGCAAAAATCCAGCATTTCAGCCATTGCCCGCACTGTAGGCCTCAAAAAGGTGCGAAAACAAGATAACTGATTACATGTCAAAGTCAAAGTGGGTAATTAAAATGTATAAAATTGTGTATCGCTACTTTACTCCATATCGTTGAAGATGTATGTTGATTCATCCCCAAAATTGCTGCCTTCATCTCCATCATATTTGAGTTCGCTCAAAAATACATGTCGAAGTATGAGCTTTTTATACACAAGGACCTTTGGATACTGTACCAAGCGATAAACATCAGCAGCAGCAGCGTCGTTAAAGTCATCCACATCAAGCAAAACGGTCATGCTCGGTTTCATATTGTCAATTTTTGCTACAAAAGTAGCGTTTCCTTTTCGAATGGTAGCCACGGTCTTGTAATGCGAGCCTTCCCTTTGGGTGCTGCAGATGATTGCTTGTAAGATGTATGTTGCTCCACTATCTGGCATCGTGAACTGGTATGGGAAGAACATTTTTATATCAGGGTGAGCAGAATCACCAAGATGGCTGGTGGGATCTTGAATCAACAGAAACATTGGCATAGGACCAACCCTTATCGTGGATCTGGTGCATGGACCGCTACACCTTTTGCACACTCTTTGGACATCTTCTCCTGAAATACGTCGCTGAAGTGCTTCACAGAAGCGGTTGTAAGAATCGATCAAGCCGTAGTTTTTTATATCACTAAACGACCAGTCAATGAGGAAAAGTTTTGGGCGAATACGGCTGTTATCACATGTAGAAATATGATTACAGCGCTGGGCATCGTTGCAGTAATAGGCGGTGAATCGGTTGATAGCGAAGAAAGACTTGAACGCTGGAGATGCTTTTTGAAGGAGCTCATACATGAAGCTTATAACATCAGCTTGGTCTCCTTTTCGCCGACTCTCACCAAAATTGCTCCACACGTATTCACGCATGCTTTTGGATGCGGCAATGCGCCCTTCAAAGCTGTAGGTTGACAATTGATACATTCTCAAAAGAGTTATATCAAAGTCATTACCTATTACATCCTCGTCTTCCATTATACCATAAGGCAGCAACGATGGTATGATGACATGCCAAAACGTCTCGATGGCTGCATCAATCCAGCATGACATGCTGTCCCACGGGCATAGGCGTAAATCATATGCAATGGCAGCCGTTGGGATGGCTGGCTCTTCATCAATGGATTGGAACATGCCTTTACCGCTGAGGTTCCCATCATGCTTGTCAATGATGTTGCAATCTTAATTATAACGCACATACGTACATCTTTAATGAGTTTTATCACCCACATATTTGAATACCAATCTACATACCTTGCAATGGTGCCTCTGGAACATCTTCTATCGTATCGGGAATAATGATACCTTGTTGATCATCTTCAGGATGCCTTATATCTGTAGCACAATCGGTTACTTCAACACGCTTATATGAGTAAGTTTAACCCACCACATACCTTGTAAAGTCATGATTTCCACAAGTTCTTCCATCTCTTTAGGGATGGCTTCTGCTGGATAGCCCAGGTCTTCGACGACATTTTGTACCTTGGGATCTTCGGGTTTCAAAGCAGGGCATTCCTCTTCAGTGTTGACGTCTTTTTCATAGATACAGAGCTGCGCTTGATTTTCCTCAGTGGGTTCAATGAAGGTGACAGGTGGCTCAATGGGCAGTGCTTTCAAATTTTTTTTCGTCTGCTTCCTTTTTCGTTCTTCATCGTCTCCAAACAAAGCCTCGTTGTTATCAGGCGCACGGCTATCGCTCTGATCGTAGTAGGTGCCCTTTTTCAACCGCTTAGATGGTCGTTGCGTCTTTACACGGTCGTATGTTGACAGCTCACCACGATCGAAGAAACGTCTCAAGAGTCTGATATCGTCCTTGGCTAGTTGCAAAAGGATTGGTAATGCCGAAAGGACTGGTGCAGATTGCTCATTCTTACGTAGAAACCGGTATACAGTACGATGATATGAGATATGCTTCAATAGCATTTGAAGTTCTCGCACGGCATTCACGGAGTTCAGGTCTCATAGCTGATTCGGTATTGAAAACCATGCTACGGATAGAGGGCTGAAGCCACCATTTGATCCACTTCCATGTTGGAGGAAGTTCTGTAATCATAGCCAACAACTGGAGGTTGAATTCCTGGTTGGACGTTGTTGTGCGTAGCTTATATGCGTATTTTAAAAAGCGTTTGCGATGCTTAGGTGGGACCATGTTGTGGTAGCTGCTTATACGTTGCACTGATTGCATCCAATGCATGTAACAGCCTTTCAGGTAGCTGAGGCCATCATTACGCCCAGTATAAATGGAATATGCAGCCAAAAACCCATTAATTTGGGCTTGCGAAAGGTCCATGATGACAGCAAACATTTTGCCTGGGTGAATAAAATCAAGCTTACATGTGGTGAACATGTGGAGGAAATATTGCTGATATTCCAAAACTGATGTGCCTTTGAGAATAGCTTGGAAGATGACGACATGTTTTGCAATTTCTGGTGAGTAGATAACTGAAGATGAGAGATAGCACCCTTTCACAGCTTTGTATGTAACATCAGTAATGATGGGGTATCTGCCAAAGTTGACAAATGTGTCAATAGTGGGAGGCCTGAAGGAGATGAAAAATTGCTGTTCCAGAATATTGGCAGCTGTAATAAAGTAGGGGTAATCACTCTCAATCTTGCTGAAGAGTGCTAGTGGATCAGTTTCGGTGGTTGGCAGGCCAACCCGTTGCTTGGAGATCTTCATCTGGTATGCGGCTCTCTCTCGATTTTCGAGGCAAGAATCAATCTCAGAAATCGGTTGAATGACTTGGCGACTATTTGGGTCGATGCCAACGGTAGCAGCTTTTGGTGGAATCTTGGGATAGCGCTGCACGAACTGATCCATTTGTTTGTTCTGCTCTACAGACAAATGCTTGCGTTCGTAACGTCCATGCGAATGGGTTCCTTCATGGGTCATCTCGCATCCATTAGAAGTGAACTTAAAATACACCTTGACTGGGCATGAAAATCTTTTAAGCTGTTTGTTGCAATGTTTACATCGCTTTTTAACCATGTTATCGCCATCTACTTTTTCTGTCACTTTTGGCCGAAACTCGATGCCAGTCAATTGCGCATGACAATCCTCAGTGATACAGGCATTATAACCACAGCATACACGATCATATAAACGGGTGCGAGGATCACTGCCACTGGAACGATTGCTGTGGCCTTCACGAAGAGCCCATCCAATATCAAGGTTAAATTTGACATAACGACCTTTAGGTCCAGCATTAGGGTCAAACTCCACGTTTGAGCAAAGCTCAGTGCAATCGCTTTGAGGAAATTGAGTACTGAAGAATGTAACAGGCTTGTCGGTACTAGCAGGTGCCATCTTTAGAGTGCGTGGAAAGGTGTGTTGGTGACAATAAGAGATATAAGCGTAAGCGAAGATCGGTAAGGTGTTCTTTATGTGTGAGAGTAGAACAAAGAAAAAACTAAGTTGAGAGTAACCTCTAGTAAAATAAACTATGTCGGGGATAATGGATCATTAATATGATTTTTACTACACCATGTACCTAAGAGGCGGATTGTGCAAGGATGCCCACTCAATACAATACAATAGCCAAAGGTGACACGACATCTTTTCTATCCTACAGTGGTTGCGGGATTTTTGGATGGGGGGATGGCAGGATATTTTGAATGGGGGGATGGCAGGATTTTTAGTATGACCAGGTAACTAGCCAGAGATGATGAGTGCTTTTATAGAGCTAGGAAGAAACCAAGAACATGGATGTGAGACGCGAGACATGAGGAGTGGGTAAAACATAGTGTGACTACAGCTGGAGCGGTGAATACGTGATGAGGTGGCAAAGGTCTACTGCGCGGTATATTGTGTCGGGTCACGAAAAAGCCCTATGAATCGGTTCCGTGTCTCAGCCAAGTAAATCCCAATTACCTACATAGTATCTTGCATCCGTTACGCTCTACCTGAGACATTACCAACTGCTGAAAAATGCTTTACCAAGTCGCAAAAATTCCAAGATCAGACTCTATTCCTGATTCAGTATGGATTATTGGGTACATCATGCCCTTTGGATGCACTTGGTTTTGTTTTACATCAATCCTCACCTGAGGATCAATTAGACTGCATATTTGCCGATATCTTCATCTTTGTTTACTTCATTTTTTCTCTTTGAAAACCTTTGTTTATCCTACTATCCTCATGACAAGTCATTCAAGAAGAGCCGCATCTGCTGGCAGCAACCAACCACCTGCTGAAGTTCCTCAAGAGGATTATGAAATGGAGGAAGCACCTCAAAATGACCAAACAAACACGCCACAGGAGACAGCTCAAGACACGCCTATTGTAGACACAGCTCAATCATCATATGTTGGTTCCCACAGCTGTCATTTAATTCTCCTATCATCTCATGTTTGTCACACATACATTCTCCCACGCATGAATCTTATCCTATATGGCTGTCAGGTACATTGGCACAGACACGTACGTAAGATTATGGGTATATCGAGAATACCATCATCGTTAATAATCATGGTGTGAAGGCGTGGGAGAATCAGGTTATAGCAGGATCAATCATTTAGATATAAAAGAGTGGACACTTTCATTGAATAAAGGATATCTTTCAGTCTCACTTGACTTATTATTATCTCGTTCTCATTTTTATTCCACTCAATCACAACGCCCCAAGCTCCGGCACCCCTCAACAACAACAAGCCCTATTTCAAAATCTTTGCCACCTACCCAGCACCCACAAGTTGATACGATTTTGGTGCAGCTCAACAAACGCGTTGAACAAACAGCAAGAGACTTGCTACAAGCGCAAGGAAAGTCCAAGATAGAACATGATGAAGCACTTCGTCAACATAAGCAAGCCCAAGAAGCCCGCTCTGCGTATCAACATACCGCCATCAATGACCACAACCGCAAGGAAGACCAAATTGTTCCTTCGAATATGCCCATGCTCCAGATAAAGGGTGGACCTGTCAGAGACGCTTCCTTTGTTTTTATTATTATCTTTATCTTTGTTTACTTCATACCTCACTATCAATCATTAAGCTAGTACTAATTTTTAGTAATGGATCCAATAGCAGCAGGTATATCATATTACCTTGTTAGAAGACATTAAAGCAATGGTCCATCACCTTAAGGATAAGTGTGATAAGGGCAGATTAAAAAGACAAATGGGATAACAGGTAACAAGTAGAAGTACTGTGAGACTGAATAATAGATGGGGATCCTTTATTGAACATCCTGTCCTTATATACTTTTCATATTGAAATACAGCTAGGATAGATCCCATCTCCGCTTACACATCCTTTCTAGAAACTATCTTAGATACCACAATAAGCTTTCTAAATTCTAATCAGATGAAGGATTACCAGCTGACATGTGGAGTTAGTAATGCGACTGAGTTCTTTCTCTAGGCACTTGGTGGAGCAACGAAGACTATACACGACGATATGCACAAGTCGACACCCGGATACTCTTTTCTCAACGATCCAATGAACAAGCTCCATAACCAGATGATGATCGTTACCTCCTACACGAAGAGCCAGGAGCGGACACACCATGACACTGATATGTATATTGCATGATGGTATGAGTTCTTATAGAAACTGCAAGAAATTCAAGAAGCCAATGTCTTTGAATGTCGTTTGTTATAGCAACTTGTTTTTCCGACAGGGCCCATCTCGAAATGCTAATGGCGGACATCACAAGTCTGGCTCTCAATATTATCAACATCAACAGTATCCACAACATTCCAATAACCACTACAATTGAAGAGGTAACCATTTTAAAAAGGACCTCAACTGGGCTCATAATGATTAAGATGAAGTCGTAGACAAGAAATGTAGAACAGGGATGGAAAATAAAAAATCATCAATCATAAGCATAGACAAGCATTGTAGCTGAGGTATAGCTGGTAAGAGAGGATTTATACAATGAGCTGAATTGAAGGGAAACCTAAAAAGGATTTCAATTTCAACATACATCACCATTTGTCATCTAAATCTACACCTCACAAGTCTCAACTCAACTACTCCTCACTATCTTGACCGCCTAATCATAGGAGTGTTACTGATTTATTATGAAAAGAAGTATCCTTATGTACTTGTTATTGGGAATGAGAATAAAATAGTATGTTATAATTATGGTAGGACTAGTCCCTGATATGATAATGAATTATGCATAAATCTTACAAGAGTCATGTGTAATGGCTGAGGTAAAAGTATCAGGTATACTGAAGGCGTCTCCATGTCTATCATACACCTTTTCCTAATCCAAAAGCAGTGGTACAGATGCAGAGACTGGTGACCATGTGTTTGTTCCATTGCTAATCTTACTACCAAGCTATTGTCGGCTATGAAGCGGTCTGGGGAAGAACCTTGTTTGGAAAGGATTGATCAATAAATCAGCTGCTTGTACCAGAAGTACATTCAATAGTGAGTAAATATCTTTGCATCAGCATTAATGTTCTTATACCTTAGATATGCTAGGCCTTCTAAAAGCAGCTTTTATTCTCAGTTATATATATTAGCTACTTCCTTTCTCTACTACTCTAGCCTTCTAAAGCTGCGCAACGTGGTAATGAACAATGTAACAGAACCAAGATATCACTATGTGCTAGGTACCTGCCTATTAGATAAAGATCCATTGATTTTTTGATTTTATGTTTTTTCTTGGAAAGATACAAATACAAGGATCGTTACATTGTAACCGAGGGAAAGTTACTGTGTTTTATGGTCCCAACAGATAAAAGAAGGAAAGAAATACACCATTAACCCAATTTTGTATATGCTTAGTAACTCATCAATTGCCCAAGATACCAAGGCAATTATTAATCTACTCTTTAGCCAAGTCTCCTAACACCAAAATAGTCATCCTCATCCCTATGGTACAGTACTAAAATCATAGCAAAAACAAGGACCTACTGCATTAACAAAGAAGAGAACTCATTCGCAACCTGAAAATGGATGGTGGAATCAGTAGAATCATTGATGGATATACCAGTGATGAGATGCTTAAGGTGGCGGACTACTTTCTGACTAAGGGTGCAGAGCACGATATGTAAGAAAGAATGCAGAAGCTTATAGTGCAACAGAGGACCAAGTCAGAAAACATGGCGGATGACAGAAGGACTTACCATAAAGATATTACTTGACTAGTTTGCCAAAGGCGTACATAATAAGGACAATGAATGGTTTCCCCGCTGATGGCCATAAAGCTAACTACTGGTTAGATCATGTGTGTGATATTTGTATAAAGAAAAAGATAAGATAAAATCCTTTAGGTCTCGTGTATGTGATTTAATGTGATTTGAACTACCGAGTACCGGTTCGGTACCCGGTTCTTTTTGCCGATCCCTATTTACGATCATACCAAGGGGTTGTCCCGCCATAATCCTAACATATTTTACATACCTCTTGTGCACATTCTTAATAACATGTATATAAGGACACTCTTTCTCATAATAAATCAGTAGTTGACAGTCTCACCGTATCCTTTATTGTTCCCTTTTCTTATCTTCTATCACTATCAGTGACAACCATAAATCTCAATTACTCTTAACTTGTTGCCCATTTTATCCTGATCTATCACATCCTCAACAACAAATATGAACAATGATCTTTTACAAGTCCCAGCGACGTCTAATCAAGAAGTTGAAAAAGATCCAAGCCAAACAACGAATGGTGCCGAGAGCTTCCTTCGCGATCTTTACCGCAAGGTTGTGCAAGATCAACCTATCACCAACACTCTGGATTCGATCTTTGCATACCTTGCTCATGGCGAGAGACGTTCGCCGTTGGTAAAGAAGGAATTGCTACAGACTACGCCCACAAAAGAAAAAAAAAAAGCAAAACGCAGTATGTACATGGATTGATAGCAGGATTGTAAATGGTGCACAGATACGACTAACGAAACTCATGCTTCATAGGTCTGTAGCAAGATCCTCCAAAAAAGGTGATGATGGTCCTCTAGAAACAGAGGATGCATTGTTCAACAAGGAGAGTGATGGAGGTAAGCCAACTAGTATAAAAAGAGGCCTGACGAAAAGATTGTGAACATGCCATGCCATTTTGTAGACAATATATCCCTCATCCGACGATACCATAAGCACTCACTCAAGTGACGGCGACCAAGCGTCCGATGAAGGTAAGCCAACTAGTGCACAAAAAGACCTGATGAAAAAGATTGTTAACACGTTTTGTCATTTTGTAGAGCAACCGACTCACATTGATACAAAAAACAATAGCAAGAGCAGCCGGGCAATGAGACAGGAAAAAAGATCCGTGCTACAAGAGCAATATGCTGAGGATTGTAGGCGCAAGGCTTCCAAGCGTGCGAATCACAATGATACCAAAAACAACAGCAAGAGCAGCCGAGCAATGAGACAGGAAAAAAAATCCATGCTGCAAGAGCAATATGCTGAGGATTGTAGGCGCAAGGCTTTCGAGCGTGCTTCTAAACGACAACGTATCGCTGAATCAAGCAAGCAGTAAGTGATCAGGAGTATGATTTTTAAAAGTGCTTTAACATAACTGAACTCTAACCGTCATAGGTCCTCGAGACTACCTGGCACCACTATGTCGAACGCTATAGTCATTCGTTCTCCTGAGATAGCTCCATTGTCGATGGCCAAACAGTGTGAGGTCTCAACACAACCTGCCGCCCTTCGTCCGATCACATCCAATGGGATCGTTTTTCGCCCTAATGAATTGCCGCTGACTTGTTCACCGCCTCCTGATACATCTGCTCCCATGGATCGCCGTTTAGGATTTGCAAGTAACACACAT
>JNEU01000584.1:0-10826 GCA_000697475.1 Lichtheimia corymbifera B2541
CCCAACGAATTGTCGCACATCCTGAACATTGGTGGGTTGTGGCCAGTCTTGAATCGCTTTCACCTTGGCAGCAGAAGGAAGAATACCAGCACCAGACACCAGATAGCCAACAAACTCCAACTCGGTCTTGAGGAATTCACACTTCTTGCGATTGGCAACCAGCTTAGCATCACGTAGTCGGTCGAGAACATGGCGTACATGCTTCACGTGATCCTCCTTAGTCTTGCTGAAAATAAGAATATCATCCAAGTAAACCAAAGCAAATCGGTCCAAGCAATCACCAAGCACAGAGTTCATGAGACGTTGAAATGTAGGTGGAGCATTAGTTAAGCCAAAAGGCAAAACCAAAAACTCATATGAACCATAGCGTGTGTTGAATGCAGTCTTGGGAACATCCTCATCTCGAATGCGCACCTGATGATAGCCACTCTTCAAGTCAATGCTGGAAAAATATTTCGCACCACCAAGTTGTTCAAGACACTCATCAATGCGGGGCAATGGATGTGAATTACGCTTGGTGACTTGGTTGATGGCACGATAATCCACACACATTCGCATTGATCCATCCTTCTTCCGCACGAACAACACTGGAGCACCCCAAGGTGACGCACTTGGCCGAATTAGACGTAAGTCCAAAAGCTCCTTGAGTTGTTTGCGCAGCTCATCCAATTCCAATGGGCTCATCTTGTATGGTGCACGATTGATAGGAGAAGCTTCACCAGTATCGATCACATGGCTGACATCCCTAGTTGGCGACAATCCTGGAAGCTGGTCCTTGAACACCTCTGGGTAAGCCTTGAACAGTGACTGGAGAATGTCTTGATTGGATTTGTCCACCCCAAACTCATCATCCTTCATATAGCAAAGGAAAAGCTCCTCTACTTGATCACGTTCCTGAAGGCGTTCCACTTGACGAGCTGATAGCAGATATGACAAATTGGGTTCCGGTAATGTGGTGTTAGGTCGCAGCGTGTATGAAAAACCATTTGCAAGGAATGTCCAAGTGTCTTCATCCCAATCTGGTGATGGTTTCATACGTCTGATCCAATCCAACCCCAAAATGAGATCGAACTTGGTGTGCAACACATACGCAGAGACATCATGTTCAAAACCAGCAGCATTCAAAGACAAGGTGACGAGACGATCGATCTTGAACAAATGTCCACCAGCAGTTTCAGCTTGACGAGCAGCAACATCACGAACAGGACAACCGGCAGCCAAATGAGGAGAGACGTATGAACAACTTGCACCACTATCCAATAGCACCTTCACCGGCTTCCCATTACAAGACATCAAATACAGAGGCAAATCAGAGTTTATTGCATTCAATGATTCGAGATACGACATATCAGCAGCGAGTTGAGCATCATCATCTTGTGTCGCACCATCCACAGGATCCTCTGACAAATCAATCAATGGGGCCACAGGTGGATTTGGCAGCACAGCAGCAGAAGACGAATCGGACTTGTTGGGTGGATCTTGAGATACAGCGTTGAGAGATTCTTGATCACGCGAATGGACTCTCTCTAATCCAGACGCGCTTGGCCTTTTAAATGGCTTGCTTGCGACTTGACTTGTTGACCACGAGATTCCCCATCCCTTGGTGATGGACATTGACGAGCAATGTGGTTACGACCACCACAATTGTAACAAGTACGACACCACGAGGAGAACGATAATGGTTAAAGCCATTGAATTGACGAGAGCGTGGTACAAATTGGCGATGTTGATGGCATCAAGGTCCATTGGTGTCGGGCCTTGATGAGATGGCTGTGCTGTTGCATGTGGCTGAATAGTTGGAGTGGTAGGCACAGCCTCACGAAGACCCATAGCATATTCTTGCACTGCCTCAAAGTGCTCAGCCGCATTGAACGCATCAGTCAAACTTGCATGTTCCTTCAACAAAACTTGCATGCGTGCTTCATACGACAATCCCATCACGAACTCATGAATGGCATCCTCATCATCCATATGTGGCAGGTCGAGCATGATATCCCGGAACTTGATGACATACTCGTGGATGGTTTTGGATGGAACTGTGTCTTGAGAGAGAAGGCGTAGCTTGTTACGCGCCACTTGAGCGGAATTACGGGGCTTGAACTCAGCCCGGAAGGCTGCCTGAAAGTCGCGCCAAGACTTTGGTGTCATGTTGGAACCATCATCAAAATCGAGAGAAGTCTCCAAATGCCTCCACCAAGTAGCAGCAGAATCACGCAACAAAGTTGAAGCGTATGTCACCCGATCATGGTCGTCCATATCAGCGAAGCAATCACAGTACTTGTCACCCGTGTGTAACCAAGCCTCAACCACCGACGAAGATCTTGCGCCACGAAACAAATCGGGTTGAACGGGCTTGATTTTGGGTTTGCTGCGTACCACTTGCTGCTGTAATGTAATAAGCTGCTCTTGTTGCAACTTCATCTGCTCGACCATTGCTTGCATCGTCGCCATCATCATCTGGGAAGAGTCTTGAGCCATTCTTGGTTGTTCTTCGTCTGAATCAGAGGAATTGTCTTGGGTGCGAAATTGTGTAAATGCTGCTTGTTGAAATTTTTCTTGAGATGAATCACCGTTCATCAGCTACCAAATGTCGTCTTTCTTTTTGGATCCACACAGGAGAATAATAGACGACGTCCACGAAGGAATAAGACCACACAGGAATAGAATAGACCACGAAGGATAAGACCACACAGGAATATAGACCACGAAGGATAGAAGTGCCACACAGGCAAATAGACAATAAAATAGAGAGAACGTAAGATAATGTTTTATTCTATGATCAGGTCCACTATTTATAATTGTATGATGGGGCTAAGTAATATATATTGAGTGTGGCGAAGTAATGATGGAGGGCGCAGCATAAAGATGCCAAGATGATTGTATGCAAAAGATAATACCGATCAAGAAGATCAGGTATGTTGCTGCGACAGACCCAAAACAAAATTACTAAAAAAGAGAATTAACATCAAGTATTTGATCTGATCATCAGAATGATGCCGTGACCTGGAATCGAACCAGGGTCAGTGCGGCCACAACGCAATGTACTGCCACTATACTATCACGGCTTCTTTTCCTCTTCTTATTAGTAATGTTCACGCGCAATAATAAACCTCTCAACTTCCTAATTTAGAAGGTGGACGAAACCGTCCCGTGTTTGATTTCATATGATAGCGGAATGGGTGACAAGGTCCGTGGTAAAGTTTATGAACCATTTGGGAGGATGGATGTAGCGTAATGACAGTAAAAGTGATATTGATGGTAATTTTAAATGACAGCAGCAATAGCTGTCAAGATTTCAATAGCTCCCAACTCCGCACGTTTGCATGTAAGCAGCACAATGACAGTAATCTATATTAACAGCAGTATCCCCAGGTTGAGATGACAATGAATTTAACACGTTGTGAATAAGATACAATGATAATAGTATACGTTGGTTGAAGCGTGTAACAAAAAATGTATTGTTTGTGTTATATACTATATTAGAGTGTTATCTACATGCCAAATCATGCTGCCAAGGGAGGGGGAAGAAAAACCAGACTCATGTCAAAATGTACGATCTATATCTATTGAGGGGATGGGGGTTTGCCCAGCAATGAATGATGAATCTCGACAGGAGGGAGTCTTGAGGATGTTGCTCGGCGTGCTTCTTGTTGCATGTTTGCACTGAAAAAAAGGGAAAAAAAACAATGAGATTACTGCGAATATACCAAAACCATCCTAGCCTTGTATACTTACTCCATAATAACCAAGGAAGCCATGGCTTCAACGATAGGTACCGCTCTAGCAACAACGCAAGGATCATGACGACCACGAGCAGCCAAAGTACCAAAGACACCATCATAGGAAGTAGTTTGTTGATCCTGGGAGATAGTGGCAGGAGGTTTGAAAGCAACACGGAAGTAAATGTTTTCGCCATTGGTAATACCGCCTTGAACACCACCTGAGTAATTGGTCTTTGTACCAAATTGACCATCCTCACGAAGAACAAAAGGATCATTATGCAAGTGACCAGACATCTTTGTGCCATTAAATCCAGATCCGAATTCAAAGCCCTTGGTTGCAGGAATCGACAACATGGCGTGTGCAAGCAAGGCTTCCAACTTGTCAAAGCATGGCTCACCCAAACCCACTGGGCAGTTGCGAATCACACAGGTCACCGTACCACCGATAGAATCCTTTTCTTGTGATTTCTTCAAGATCAACTATACAAGATTGAATATGAGTCGTCTTAGTATCGATATACCCAGCCCCCCATCCCATTGATCAATGCAACAATTACCTCTTTCATTGCCTCTGAAGTCTCTGCATGAGGGCACCGGGTAATATCTTGATCCACCTCTTCACGGCTGATTGTGTTCAAAAAGTCGAAAAATGCGGGATCCAGCTTTTCTTCGTCCTGCATTTGCTGCACAAAGGGCATAGCAACCTTGCCAACACTGGATACAAAGGCCACAATCTCGACACCATGAGCAAGCTTGAGATATTTTTCTGCAATAGCACCTGCAGCTACACGTCCAATGGTCTCACGAGCTGAAGCACGACCACCACCAGAGGATGCTTTTACGCCATACTTTTGAAGGTAAGTGTAGTCGGCGTGGGATGGACGTGGATAAACATCCGTTTCACTATAGTCGTGAGGACGTTGATCTTCGTTGGGTACTTGAAGGCCGATGGGTGTACCAAGAGTAATGCCGTGCTCTGTACCAGACATGATGGTCACCTTATCCTTTTCATTGCGCTAAAGAAGGAATGAGTCAATAATAGAGTGAGGGTGTTGTTGTGTGGTGTGGTCTATGCTTACAGGAGTTGTAATGTTGCTTTGACCAGGACGTCTACGAGAAAGTTGAGGTTGAATGTCGGCTTCTGTAAGCTGCAAGCCAGGAGGAACACCATCGACGATTGCGCCCACACCCTTGCAGTGAGATTCACCATAAGTGGTGACACGGAAGACCTTGCCGAAAGAGCTCATTGGGTTGTGTGTATATAAAAAGAATGAAAGAGAGGAGAGAGGAGAGAGAAAGAAAGATGACAGGTGCAGGACATGAAATTTCACCAGCCACCTCACTGTGAGTCATTGATCTGATAAAAGATATAAAGGTCTTTTATTGGAGTAAATTGTTCATGGTGCACATATGCCTACAAAGCCTAAATGACCTTGAAGAGTCACTTTTGAGAGAACGAGATAATAAACTAGTTGTTCACGTAATGCATTTGCTATATTGTGTAGTGCGGGTAATGTGCTGTCGGTGATGATCCCGATCACGGGAACAACAATGTGCTGCATAACTCTTGTGTGCAGAATGATGGTGCTGGCACGTAGCAATTGATGACAATACTCTGCTTGTAATCCTTCGTATTGCATTCGGCTTTTATACAATAGTTCTTGAGCTATCATCACCATGATATCGCGTATGAGCACCATGGTCACCCATACATGACAAGCAATAGGTGCAATGATGTCTATTGAACGGCCTCCAAGATGATCGATCCATGTGGGCGCCCACTTGTCCCACGCTAACGCCAGCCATACGAGAGCATAGCGTCCAATGGCAAATTCTTGTAACTTTGCTGCGACTTGATGTAACAGTGGAATTGATGCAAGTCGGGTCACCAAATTTGATTGCATGAAAAATGGAGAGGAAAAAGGAAAAACAAGAGCCACGATAGCAATTCACGCACGTTGAGCGAGTGTATATTTGGTCCGGGTCGTGTGGGTAATGTGTGGTCTTGTAAATGAAACAATCATGCTGACGACACACTCACCAGTAATAAAAAAGCCCCCTGTTTGCACCCCCTTTGTTTGTTGATACGTGATGCAAACAGCTTTCTGGCGTGTGGAGTATGTAATTCTGAAATTTCTGCAGCTGTCATCATGGAATGATGATGCATGTGGAGGATGGGTCATCGCAAAGGCTTACATCCGATTCGTCGCATTTCTTAGTATCACCGTGAGAAAGTTGCCAAACTAACGCCCTTCTATTGCATTCAGACAGAGCTCATTATTATTGCTGTTGTCGCGCTGCTGGGGCCGTTTTCCTGCTAGCAAATAAAACCATGTCGTATATATATAGCTTTGGCTGATCCCATTATTTTACCTCTTCTTTCTTTTACTTGTTCCAAACATTTACCATGGCTCATCCTCTTCAAACACCCTCGCTTGCTCATTTCAAGTTACCTGCCATTGAAAATGAGCCCATGGTAAGTTGATCTTTTGTGTCACCTACACGTCGATCTCCTTTCACTTGTCTCACATCATGTAACAGAAAAACTATGCACCCGGCTCTGAAGAGCGTCAAAAGCTGCTTCAAGCTCTCAAGGAAATGAATGAACAACCTCCTTTGGAAGTTCCTCTTGTTATCAATGGCGAAAGGATCAAGAGTGGCAACACTGCCCAGCAATTCAACCCTTCGGAACACAAGAAGGCTGTTTGCACATATCATCAAGCTGACGCGTCCCAAGTTAAAAAGGTAACCATGGAATATATCTTGGGATTTGAGCATCTTTGCTTACGCGTATCTATGGAAAGGCTATTGAAGGTGCCATGGCTGCAAAGGCACAATGGGAAGCTCTCCCTTTCAATGACCGTGTCGCTGTATTCCTCAAGGCTGCTGACTTGCTCTCATCAAAGTACCGTTACAAGTTGATGGCTGCCACCATGTTGGGTCAAGGCAAGAACATTTGGCAAGCTGAGATCGATGCTGCCGCAGAACTTTGTGATTTCTGGCGCTTCAACTGCAAATATGCTGAAGAGATTTACCATATCCAACCCCCCAAGAATGCAACCGGCAACTGGAACCGTACCGAATACCGTGCTACTGATGGTTTCATCTTGGCCATTTCACCTTTCAACTTTACCGCTATCGGTGGCAATCTTCCCAGTGCTCCTGCTTTGATGGGTAACGTTGTCCTTTGGAAACCATCTCCTGGTGCCGTCCTTTCCAACTATCTTGTTTATGAGTTGCTTGAGGAAGCTGGTTTGCCTCCAGGAGTCATTCAATTTGTTCCTGGTCCTGCAGAGGAGATCGCTACCACTGCCATTGACAACCACAACTTTGGTGGTCTTCACTACACTGGCTCTACTGCTGTATTCCGCAAATTATGGAAGCAAATTGGCAATAACATCGACAACTATGCTTGCTATCCTCGTATCGTAGGTGAAAGTGGCGGGAAAAACTACCATATCGTTTTTGGCGATCTTGATTCTGCTGGTGTAAAGCATGCAGCTATTCAAACGATCCGTGGTGCCTTTGAATTCCAGGGCCAAAAGTGTTCTGCCTGCAGCCGTGCTTATATTCCCAAGAGCAAGTATGAAGAATTCAAGGGTTATCTTTTGGAACAACATGCAAAGATCAAGCAAGGTTCTCCTCTTCAAGTGGAAAACTTTATGGGTCCCGTTGTCAGCCGCTTTTCTTTTGATAAGATCAAGGGTTATATTGACCATGCAAAGTCAAGTGGTGATTGTAAGATCCTTGCTGGTGGCGTTTGTGATGATTCAGTGGGTTACTTTATTCAGCCTACTATCATTGAGACGACCAACCCAAAGACAAAAACCATGGTTGATGAAATCTTTGGCCCTGTGGTGACATTGTATGCTTATGATGATGACAAGGTGGAGGAAACCTGCAAGCTGATTGGTGATACCACTGAGTATGCTCTTACGGGTGCTGCCTTTGCCAAGAACCGTGAAACCATTGTCAAGGCTTCCAATCTTTTGCGCCGTACCGCTGGTAACTTTTATATCAATGACAAGTGTACTGGTGCTGTTGTTGGCCAACAACCATTTGGTGGTGGAAGCGCTTCTGGTACCAACGACAAGGCTGGCAGCTGGTCATTGTTAACACGCTTTGTATCTATGCGCAGTATCAAGGAGAACTTTGTTCCTATTGATGACTTTATTTACCCATCCAACTTTCAATAGTGGCGATGGCCTTTTTTGATGATCTCATTTACAATAAATCGATTTACATATCAATTTGTCACAAAACACGACTATTTTAATTTGGGCTTGAGTATCAAGTGTTGCATCCAATCAGATATCCTTGCGTGTCTCTACTTTTGCGCCATCAGGTTGCTGCTCCAAAGCATTGCGCTCATCTGCTAGGCGTTGGTACTCAGCATCTTGTTGTGCCACTTGGAGTTTGAGCGTTTCATAATCGCGCCGCTGTGCCTTGAGATCCTTTAACTCGGTCGACAATACATCCACTTGTTTCTTGTATCCAGCTTCCTTATCGATGATTTCTTTTTGCTTCTTTGTGGTTGTATGGGTCTATTTGAGCATGTTAGATTTCACGTGTTGTTGTGATGCTTTTCCTCTGCCACCTTTACTTTATACCTCGTTTTGCACGCGATCAAGCTCTTCCTCTCGTTGCACCACCTGGAAAATCAATGCACTCGTGCGTTGTAGAATACTAATGCCAAAAAGTTACTACATAGGCTTCCACCACTGCATGATTATTGCAACTTACAATGAAAGGAACAATGTAAATCCAGTCAAATAAAGGTTTCGCTGAGCATAAAACTTGGTGGCCTTCAAATTGGCTTCGAATGTATAATCATGCATTTCTTCTCCTTCAGGATGGCGCTCTTCGATACTATAAAGCTTGTTGATGGCGTCTTTGTCAAGATGGTGAGATGAATGACGGCATGATCCGATATCCCAACAAGATGTCCTTACCCACAAACAACAAAAAGATGAAACTATGATGGTAATATCCAAGGTGGTGTTAATCCATCCAATCCATTATCGCGTAATCATTTCATCAATGCCTACCCAAAGGTGACCTTGAGAGAATACATTGCCTTGTCAAGCTATAGAAATAATGACCATTCGGTTGGTATCTCGGCTTAGCATATGATGTGCATCATTCATACCGCTGGAGATGTGGATACGAGTCGTAGCATAGTTTTACGCCATTTTGCAGGCAAAGGGAGCTATCGAGTTCGTGTCAACTGCAAGGGAAAATATCCTAGTTACTGTTGTTGGGTTTACCACCAAGAGACAAAATAGCACTGCCTATATTATATATTGCAATCAACAACCCATCGACCTACCACCATAATATAGCACTACAATTTACCTCAGTAACCAAGATGGCAAAAGTGAGAGAGTACTGGATTGCCATGCCGTGAAAAAAGTGAAAAGGACCAGACAAAGAAAGAGACCTTGTTGGTGTCACCTGCTTCGTGTTGCATTACATTAGTGCACAGCAGCACCTCGGAACCAGCAGAACAACTTGGGAGGTGGCCCCCTTTCTCATCCATCATCACGTGACTAGTTGACATGAGCCCACAACCTATATATGAAAGGAGTTAAAAGATGCCTCAGAATCGAGCAATCATTACATTTTTTATTCGCTGACCAAGTAAAGGATGTGTTGTATGAACAAAATGGGTTACAGGCAGTAGGGTGGATATCAATCAGTGGAGGGCATGGGTTCAGGCGACCAGCCATTAATTTCCTAGTATAAAAGATGCAGAGGGACTCGTGTAATATAACTAATAGGGCAAGATTTGAAGGTTCTTATTGGTGAAGAGTGCATGATAGACAATCCCTAAATAGATGGTGTGGTTAACAGGCATAAATGATCTGTGCATCCAAGACTATGAGCGGTAATGGTATTATTTGCCTCTAGGGTTCGTTCTTATATAAGGCTATATATACAAGGTGGATCATGCTGATAGGGCCGTTGTCATAGGTAAGCATTATGTACTTGTGCCACAGAGCTCATCATCTTTCTTAGCCGTAAGGATTTAAACTTACAATGGATCAAGCTTCCGTGACAAGGAGGGTTGTTGGGTACCATTACTATGGGTTTATTAACATTGAAGATACAAGCGTCTATTTAAACATGTATACAATCAGTTATTGGCACTACCCATGGTCTAATCAGCATATGAACAATAAAGCTTTAATGAATGTAATATGACAGAAGGAACAAGAGCGTCTCGATACAACGGTGTGGGTATAATCCAATCTCCTCTTCCGGCCTTCAAATTTCTATCCCCCCTTTCCTTCCAGACGCCAACCAGTGGATCACAAAGAATCAGCAGGTATCGTTGTGTCATTGTATTCTTGGTTGCTGCCGTCATAGCATCGTCATCCATGATTGTAAAAGTAGCTGTTGCATGCATTGACTTGAATTTTTCAATATCATCCATGGTGGTAAATCCTCTCTTGTCAAAGATATAAGCCCTCGTTTCCATGTCATCCAATTCATCCAATCCATCATCATCCTCAGCCGTACCCACGTGTTCGTTACTGCTGACGACGAGCCAAGTAGCCAAAGCAACATTCCAGGATTCCACATTAGTGCACTTGATTGCATCCATCCACTCATCCATAACCGTTGCGAGTCCAATACGAAAGAGCCTCTGTAATCGCTGCTGATATGCCTCCTTTTCCATTCGAGTGTTGGTCTCTCTCTTTCTTGGTCATTTTCGGTGCAGCTCAACAAGGAATAGTGCTTGTATTGCGGGATATTTGATAGCTGATATGGGACCATCCATTAGAAGTCGTATGGATCATTGCAAGTTGCCACACGTAAATAAAGCTGCTTTTATACAATGGCTATCAGCTGTTCACGTGAAGAGGCCGCAAGTAACTTGAGACAATAGAGACCTTGCTAATGGCAGCTGCTGTTACTGGATGGTTGTGGCAGAGGAGCGTGTTGTAGTAGTAGAGTGACAAGATTGTGAACGCTGCTTGAGACAATAAAGTCATTGCTAATAGTAACTGCTGGAATGAATGCTGTTTCGTTTGATTGTAGCATTGGAGTGTGCAGGACAGGGTGTGCTTTCAAGAAAGGCGTGTGTTGAAGTGGGGTGCA